>ML825158.1:41154-58710 GCA_009831015.1 Picea engelmannii | reverse complement strand
ATTTCTATACTTCTGTAGTGCATAAACCATAACTAGGCCTTCTCTTTCTGTCGTGTTATAATTTTGTTCTGAATCTGATAATTTTCTGCTTGCAAACGCTATCGGGTGATCCAAGTCTCCTGCTCTTGGTTGCGCCAAGATAGCTCCAAGTGTTATCGCTGATGCATCTACATGTACATGGAATGTCTTCTCCCAATCTGGAAATACCAATATTGGTGCGGTGACCATCTTTTCCTTTAGGGTATCCAGACCATGTTGGCACTCGTCGTTCCATTGATACTTTGTACCCTTCCTTAACAATTTTTCCAATGGCGCTGTAATCTGCGCGTAGCCTTTGATGAATTTCCTGTAATATCCCGTATGTCCTAATGTTGCTCTGAGTTGGAGGACTGTTTTTGGCGTTGGTAGATTAACAATGACTGCGATTTTGGTTGGATCCACTAGCAAACCCTATTTGCATACTATGTGTCCCAATAGTATCCCAAATGGTGTTCCAAATATGCATTTCTTGATATTCAGTGATATCTGGCACTGTCTGCATCGTTCTAGCATCAATCGTAACACTTCCACATGGTTTTTTAACAGGCTATAGACCGTCCAATCATCCAGGTTGAATTCCTTAAATGTTCCAATGACCACTCTAGAAAATATCACGGGTGCATTCTTCAATTCGAACGACATGACTGTAAACTGATAAGATCCCCATTCTATCGCGAACGTGGTCTTGTGTCTATCCTCCTGTGCTATCCTAATCCGATGATATCCTGAGAATCCATCAGTGAATGAGTAGGCTTTGTGGCCTCCTACGTTCTTGAGTACTTCATCTGTGATCAGCGTGGGTAATGGGTCGTGTAGGCATGCATCGTTCAACTTCCTCAAGTCGACGCATATCATGATCCATCTTCCCTATTTCTTGTCATGTACTACCATCAGACTTATCAATTCTGATTCTTCATTTGGTTCGATGATGCCGACCTCGAGCATCTTGTCGATCTCGTCTTTAACTTTCTGTTTATATATGGGATTCAATCTATATGGTCGTTGATTAATGGGTCTCACATCAGGTCTGAGTGGTATCTTCATTTCTCCTAATTCTTCGGCTATGCCTTTCATCTCTGTAAAGGTTGTGGGAAAAAGGTCGTTGTATTCACGCAACAATTCTGTGATACTTTCTAGTGTCTGTTCATCCCAGTAATCTCCAATGCTGACCATCTTGGGCCGCTCGACAATCCCTATGTTAACCTTTTTTTATTTTGATTGGGGCAGAGATGACCTCTGACTCTAAGGGTGGTCCTTCCACATCTCTCTCACCTTCGACTTCTTCGATCTAAATATCGCGCAGATTGTCTTCATCCGAAGCTTCCTTTTGTACGTGGTAACATGACAGTAGATCCTTGACTGCTGCTTATTTCACTGTTGTACCTCTGTGATAATTTCTACTTCCGGTTCTTCAAGGAATATGATGTTTCTAATCTATTTCAGGGCTGCGTCCATGTTCGGGTTCTCATGGTCGAATGAGAAAGTGACCGTAAAGTTCTGCTAGAGTGTTTCCCATGTCTTGGTTCCTTTACCCATTTCCTTGTCCGTATACCAATTCTCCGGTATAACCTCTAAAGTATGAATGAAGTGGTGAGACCATTCCTTCGGTGGCGTCATTTTCCACAGTGTTATACACGCCTCCAAGTGTTCTGCTGGTGTGCCTAGTCCGTCATATTTCTATTGTTTGTTACCCGTCTGTTCTACGCTGAACCTTATGCGCACTAATCGCTTACATTGGTACCAATCTGTGATAGTGTCTTTGTGTGCACCCCACCATCTGGAGCGTGTAGCCTTTAATGCTAAATCTAGTGCTAGCAATCTCTGGTTTTCAAATACTTCGTCTTCATATTGTGTCAAGAAAGTTTCCAAATCATTTAGCCCGTGAAGGGTGGGTGGTTCTATGATTTCTGTGCCAATCCACCTTACTGCACGGTCTATTCTAGCACTCCTTCTCGTCGATACTTCGTGTAGTCTTTGCTGCCAGTTTTCTAACCTGGTTTTTGAGTCTGTTGTGCATGAAGTAATGCTCCGCCAACTGAGTACCCCGTTTGCAGTTGGGTTTATATAATCCGCATCGCGCACAGTTGTTCTGTACAACTGGACGATCTCTTCTAAATCTAGGAAAGTGGGTTCTACGAACCTCTGGCCTTCTGATGGGTTGAGTGGGGCTTTGACCCTGTAGTCCCCCAACTCAAATGTCAATTTTTCTGGTTTTTAATTTAATTATGGCCTGGTTGTCGAACGCCTAATCCAGACCAAGTAACGCCGGGTAAGGTGTTGTGCCGTCTACTATTTCGATGACTTCGAAGTCTGCCTTAGTGCGCACGCCATCTAGATCTACCATCACTCCTTTAAGTCTACCTATTTGTAGTACTCTATGTTGATTTGCTAGTTTTAATTGAACCATTGAATATCCCAGTGTCGGCTCTCCCATGCATTGCCATGTAGATTTTGGTAGTACATTCACTTCGGATCCTAGATATAGTATAATATCTCCCATATTGAAATCCCCAATGTTAGCATTTAATCTAAATTCCCTACTTGTTCTTCTTCTTATCTGTAAGTGGTTGACAATTTTCACTTCTGGCTTCTATTTCATCTCGCTGCTACATTTTTATAGGATGTTTTGCAATATTTTGACAGATGAAAGATCATTTAACATTTTGATGCATGATTGCAAAATGTCTTTGATCGTACTTACTTGTGCCTCAGGTTGTATTCTATTGGATGGTCCAGTGATGGCGGCATTTCGCATTCCAAATCTTCCTTGTTCTGCTGTGTAGTCGACACAATGTTCTCGTTCTGGAATTCTTGTCGGGATTCTGTAAAAATCTCCTTCTCCTTATGTGTGTCGAACTGCTTCTTGGGGTCGGTGTTCTTCTTTACCCATTGGTTATGTGCTGGTTCCTGTCGAACTGCGTCATTTCCTGTTTTCATTCCTCTTTGAGTGACTATATTGATGTTCCGACCATCATCCCTTGCTTCGGCTGAAATCCACTGAATGTTCTGGTATCTTAATTCCTTTTTTCCTGGATTTTTCCAAATAATGTCGGACATTCCTCCGTATCGTGGTACGATGTGGGACAATACATACAAGTCGCTGGTGGCAGTGGACACTCCTATGCATAATTTCCTGGTTGCTGGCAATTGTGACATGTGACAGGTTCTCTGCCGCGTCTGAAACCTCCTCTGGCTCATCCTGCTCCTCTATAAGCTACGCGGTCAACTCGCGGTGGGTTGTACTGTGGTCCCTGGTTATATTGTGCTGTATTGTACTGGGGCTGTGCTGGGCTGTACTGCGACTACGCGTTATTGTAAGGTTGCAACACAATATTATACTGTTGTGTCGTGTTGTATGGTGCTGGGGCTTGATTGAAATATGGTGTTGCATGTCCAGTCATCATTTCTGCTTGTACTCTATATGCGTCTGATGTTCTTTCCTGCATCATCTCCATAGTTCTGCAATATTTGTCATCATGCCTGACTGATTTGCAAAAGGTGCAATATGAGGTCTTGGGGACTGTTTGGTATTTCTGCATCATCATGCAGTGGTAACAGTCGTGGCCCGGTTTCTTGCATATTTCGCACCATAATCCTCCCTGTGGTAGTGGGTTTGACATCCCTGTCGCCATATACTATGCGAATGTTGTGCATTCATTCTTATGGTGTCCTTCCGTTCTGTAGGTAGTGCACCAAACTGCTTCTCGTTTGTCCTTGTTCTTATTCTGGTTCAACTAAAATGTTATGTTCTTTAGATCCTCCTCCATTTCTTCGATAACTGGGTCCGTCTGCTGGTACTGATTCTCTTCCAATTGCAAGGCTGCCTGGAAAGTCTCTGCCTGTGTTTGAAACTTCTATTGTCGTAATGGATATTTTAAGTGTGGGAATAATGAGTTGACAAACAGGCGTCGATGTTGCATATCGGTCATAAGGTATTTTAACTTTCCTTTGAATCGCTTGAATCTTTGATCAATCTCCCATACCGATTCTCCTGGTTTATGTCTTATTTCAATCGTCTCATTCATGTATTGATCTTCTGAGCTCAGCTTATGGAACTCATTGATCAATAGGTTTTTAATGTCATCGAATGTCCTTGTCATTCTGGGAACACTGTTCGTGTCTAGACTCATGTACCAGTATAGTGCGCGGTCCCTTAGCGTGATCGCTAGCTGCGCGAGTTTGGTGTCTTCATCAGTGATTTGCTTTGCTTCCCAGATCTTTGCGCAAATGAACAGATGCTTCTCGGGGTCTTCTGTTGCTTCTCCTCGAAAATCTAGTAATCTGATAGTAGGATCATGTCCTGCCATTCCAAATATTGAGCTACTCCCCCCTCCACACGATGTAGATACTTGACTAAGGTTACCTAAACTGGCTCCTCCAGTTGTTTCCCTTTGTGTCGATGTACTTCCTGCTGTCAGACTTCCTTTGAACTTTGGTTTTCTAAACGGTGGTGTTCTTTTTGGTGTATTGGTCTCACATGGGTTTATGGGTTCCACACTGACATTAATATTGAAGGGATGGTTGTCTTCTCCTCCTATTCTTGGGCCTCTTGTTTTCCTCTCATATGCGGCGTGTAGGATTTCCTCAATCTGCTCCACAACCCGAAGATCCTCTACCTCTTCCTCGTCGCTGGCCAAGCCTTCCCTCTCGGCTACAACTCTCTTCTTGGTATTCACCTTATATTGGTAGGGTGCTCCTCTACGCATCATTCCTGATGACGCAAAGATCCACTTGAGTTGGTGATCATCCATCAAGATCGGGTCCAAGGGTTCCTCCTCCTTCTTCTCTGTATCCCGCCCTCCTTCCATTCCTTCTCTCTCTGTCAGTGCTTCCTCCCTTCCCCCATGCGCACAGGGAAGTCTAGCTGTCTGATTCCATTGTCATTACACCTTTGTTATATAGCAGTTTCTTGATAGAATTATATACTGGTTGGATGTACCTTCCTATGGGTCCTCGTAGGAACTCTTGCTCGGCTGCGCTGTATGACTTTGTTGTGTCTACCGCGAATTCTGTGATGAAGCCTGCCACAATACTGTCAAGCCAAAAGTTGACTGCATGGGTGAATTTGTTGTTCACCTGCTGGATCTGTACTGGAGTCCAATCTAGTTGTCGAATCGTGTTCGTCGCGTGGTTATCCTTTATCCGTAAGATCCACTCTTGTAGTAGATGCGGAAAATCATAGAAAAAAAACTTCGTGTAAATTCGTAAATACATATTTATCCAGGTATTTACGCGGTGTGATCCTGGGGTTTCTATTGTCTTTTTGTGCAAACTCTAGCTCTGTGGTTCTCAACCAGCCCTCGATTTCTTCTCTCGTGGGGTTCCAAGGTCTCAACATCCCCTTCTAATGATTCATTGCTCTTCCTTCGGTTCTTTATTCATTCCATATCATCTACTCAGTCCTTTCTTGTTCCTCTTAACACGACAACGAAACCATTTGTTGGTTATTCGATTCCCTTCTCGGGTTGTCTGAGTTATTGACCCAGGGTTCATGTCATTCAGGGTTCCAACAAAGCCTTTAAAACTATCTGCCCTCCTGGTAAACTAGAAGGCAACACAACGCCCAGAAAGTGCTGCGCAGTCTCACCCGAGATAACTTTAAATGGGTGGCTGTAAGACTTAGGTGTTTACAGCCTAGGACAGAGTAGGGGATAGGGGTTTCTTGATTGAGGTCAGATACTGTGAGATGGAAGGGAGAGTACTTATTCCTTGGATTCACATACGAATATCCCACAGTTTAATTAAAGTTAAGTATAAGCAGATTCATAACAATGTATTAAATCATTCATTAAGTTTTACCATCAATTGCTGAAAGAAAGAAGAAACATGGATACATTTAACACGTTACACAAGGATTACCGTGGTTCACCCCCTCCTGGGCTATATCCACAAATATTTGGCTCTTGGCTCTTGTATTATGATAGTTCTGCATTTCTAGCACCTCGCGCTTACAATTCTCCACAAAACTGGGTAAGATCTGTGTGAGGTGAACTAGATCGCACCAGGCTCCACAACCTGCGGTCTAATCATCAGATATACCTTTCCTTGTGTTTCCTTTGCTCAACAACTTAAAACATCGGTTCATACCGCTCAAAACATTATAGAGAATCACTAAAAACTACTAACGAACAACCCTATATGATACTTTTGTATCTATATTTATACATTTCGGTCTCTTCAGCCTTTTACAAAATATTACCAAAACCCTAACCCTTCTTATGTTAGGTCTTTCTCCCATACGCGTGTTGATCCTCCTCCAGCTATAACTTTTCTTTGTGCACACTTTCTTGCATGCACGCGTGTTGCTCTTCTTCCAGTTGTTACTTCAGTTTTCTGCACGCTTTCTTTCCCACGATCATTCTTCTTTCCTCTTTGGCCTAGTGCCAACAATAAGCCTACAATAAAATCCATAGAGATATCCCGCCAAATAGCAGGCTGAATCGGAGGTGGTTGTAGTGTGCTAGGAGATTTGACTGTTTCGACCTTTTTGCGTTGACACACATCACATTCAACCATAAAATTACGAACGTCCTGTTTCATACCATCCCAGAAAAAAGAACGTTTGACCCTGTCATAGGTTTTGGTAAACCCGGAGTGCCAGTTGTGGGTGTAGCATGAAGCTCAAAAAGTACCGTGGATTTAATTTTTGACTGTTTACTTAAATACAAATGACCTTTGTATCGAAGCTCATCATGGAGCCAATAGTACCCTGGGGAAACTAGAGAATTGGAGTGAAATTGTTGTATCGGATGTGAACTTTTGGGATCGTGTAGCCATTCCTGGTGAACGGCTTGGAGCCAATCTGGTACAATGAAGGAAAGATAAAAAAGGGACCCTTCATCTTCATATTTTCGAGAAAGTGCATATGCAACCACATTGTCTTTTCCTTTCTTGTAAATGATCTCATAATCATATCCAAAGAGGTTAGTCACCCATTTTTGTTGCTCTGGGGAGGAAATGCGTTGTTCCAGAAAATACTTGAGGCTTTGATGATCTGTCTTAATTTGGAAGCGTTTCCCCAATAGATAAGGGCGCCAAAGATCAACGACATGCATAATAGCCAACATTTCCTTTTCATACATTGATTTTCCCAAATTTCGTTCAGACAATTATTTGTTGGTAAAGGCCAAAGGCGGACCCTCTTGCATAAGGACAACGCCAATTCCTTTCCTTGAAGCATCACATTCCAGGACAAAGTCTTTTTGAAATCATAAAGGGCCAGGACTGGAGTGGTGCACATGGCCATCTTCAAGGTTTGAAAAGCCTGAGCAATTGTTGGAGTCCAAGTGAAAGAATTCTTTTTAAGGAGTGCATCGAGAGGTGACACAATCTTTCCATAATTCTTAACAAACTTGCTATAATAACATGTTAAGCCCATAAATCCACCCAAGCTTTTGAGAGTCTTTGGGTGAGGCCAGTCTTGCATAGCTTCAATCATTTTAGGATCCACCCTGACACCGGCCTTTCCAACAAGATCACCCAAGTACTCGACTTCCGAGGCACCAAAAGCACATTTAGATTGTTTCAGGAAAAATTGGTGCTGAGAGAGTAGATGGAGAACTCGATCCACACGAGCAAGATGGTCTGTCCAGGTTTTTCTATAGATGAGGATATCATCAAAGAAAACTAAGACAAAATGATGGAGAAAAGGATGGAAGACATAATTCATGAGGCTTTGGAAATTGGAGGGAGCATTACACAAGCCAAAGGGCATGGCCAAAAACTCATAGTGGCCCTCATGAGTTCTAAAGGCAGTCTTAGGAATGTCTGACTCTTTCATACAGATCTAGTGGTATCTAGAACGAAGATCAATTTTAGTAAAGAACTGGGCGCCACTTAATTCATCCAAGAGG
Source organism: Picea engelmannii (assembly GCA_009831015.1). Lineage (NCBI taxonomy): Eukaryota > Viridiplantae > Streptophyta > Pinopsida > Pinales > Pinaceae > Picea > Picea engelmannii. The sequence continues at coordinate 50,818 of ML825158.1, read as the reverse complement.
TCATCAATGAAAGGAATGGGAAATTTGTCTTTAATGGTGAGTTTGTTGAGGGTGCAGAAGTTAGGACACATGCACCAAGAACCTTCTTTCTTATGGACCATGACCACAGGAGAAGAGTAGGGGCTCGCACTAGGGCGGATAACACCTGCATTAAGCAGTTCTTAAACCATTTTCTCAATTTCATTTTTTTGGGAAAAGGGGTGACAATAGGGACAAATATTGGGAGGAAGGCTTCCTGGGACAATGGGAATAGAATGATCATGAACACTACGGGAAGGAGGGAGTCCCTGGGGAGTCGAAAAAATCACTTGATGTTTAGAGAGGATGGATTGGAGGTCCTGCGGCACATAGGGTGTCTCAGTTGCTTGTATGGCATGGAGTTGGGAAATAACACCAGAATGACCTTTTTTTAGTAGCTTTTCCATGCGATGGGAACTAATGATCTCAGGGGAACCGACGATGATGGCTTGAAACTTATATTTTTGGCCCTCCTAATATAATTGCATGGTTAATTCCTTAAAATCCATGAGAATGGGACCTAAAGTCCTTAGCCAGTCTGCGACCAACACAATGTCACAACTGCCCATGTCGATAGCAAACATATGAGATTTTAGGTGGTAGTCACCAATTTGGAGACGCACATTTTCACAACGCCCTCCACATTTCATGGACCCGCCATTGGCAATCATGATTTGAAAATTATTGACTGCACAAATAAAACAATTAGCTTCTTGGGCAATGTGGCGATGAATAAAATTATGGGTGCTTCCACTATCAACAAGAATGATGACCTTCCTATGCTTTATATATCCAATTAGCTTGATGGTTTGGGGAGCAGAGAAGCCAATGAGAGCATTTAGGGAAATGAATGGTTCTATTTCGGGAGGGTCCGAGGGAGGGGTTATGTTAGTGGGTTCATGTGACACAGACACAAGGGGAGCTTCAACATCCTCTTATGAAACATCCTCCAAGATGGCCATAAAAGGCTCTTGTTCCTTACACTTGTGTCCCGAAAAATATTTGTCATCACAATTATAAAAAAGGCCTTTGAGTTTGTGTTCAGCCATTTCAGCCCTGGTCAATTTTTGGATCTTTAGTGGAGTAGAAGGAGGAGTGGGATTTACTGGTTTAGTGCGAGGAACAAAGGAGGGTTTTCGATTTTGAGAAGAGGCAACCTCTTGTGATTCGTTAGCTCTTTTAGTAGCCTCCACCCAAATCTGAGGTCAAGCCATGAGGACATGGGCATGAATCTCATCCTTGAGGCCACTGATAAAACATTCTTGAAAAAAAAGCATCAAACATGCCCTCTGTATGAAAATCCAGTCGCTCAAAAGCAACTATAAAGTCTTCCATTGTGCTAGATTGTTTCAAATCTGTTAAACAACCTAAATAGTTGGTGTCAGTTTCAAAGCGTTCATAAATCTCTACCACAAAGTGTGTCCAAGCAACATACCCTTGACGGGCAGTTTTTCTCCATTGCCACCATTGCCAACGTTCTTGATCTAGATGGAGAAAACCATACCGGATTTTGGTCAACTCATCTGTAATGTCATACAAAGAGAAATAATGTTCCATTTAAGTTACCCAACCAGTGGGATCCAAGCCATCAAATTTGGTTACATCCACACGCGAAAGGTGTAGATCACACTGAAAGTGATGGGGCTGAAAATTATGGGAATGAGAGGAAGTTTCAGCTTCGGTATGCAAAGGTGGGTCAGATAAAGGGGGATATGCAAGGATATGCAGCTTGGTGCAGATCATCGAAGCGACAAATTCAAGCTGGGTAGTAACGTCTTGTTTGAGGTCTTCTTTGAGTTCCTCGATTGAGGCAACGATGAAGGAATGCATGTTTTTATTGATGGTGGMAATATTGGCACTGAGTTGTCTCACATATTGTTGGGTCTCTGTGAAATCARATTGCAAGGTATTGAAGCGAGCTTCCAAGTCTTGGCTATAGGTATGGGCCATGATGAAAAGGGAACCRAAAAGGGGCGGGTGGGGTAAAAAAATTTGYTGAAAATTGATAGGTATGAATGTGATAAGGGTGAAGAGATAAATCCAATGGAATATGTCTGAAATAATGGTGCAACAAAATCCARACTTTTTTTTTTTTTTTTACACCTGTGGAGTAATACTCCGGTCTAAAGAATACTCSAGTGATGAAATGCCCAAATGCTTAATCAGGAAKAAATGTGTAGTGATTTKTCAACTCGAATGCAAGATACATAGTTGCACGACCATAGATCTTGTCTGTTTTGTTTTTTGTTTTCATCCCCAAAGGTTAGGTATTCAAGGGTTCTACAGACAAGGGTTTGCCTTGTGTTATAGCTCTATKATATACGTACGGGGTCCAATAGTAGTACTCGACCCAATATCTGAGGGCACCAACTAAGAGGGCTAGACCGTTTCCTTATCYGTACTACCCAACTACCCAGGTAATARAGAGTATCTTCCCAAGTGTTGTTCTYGATGGCACTGTAACAGTCAAGCGACCGATCGGTTTATCTAAAGAGGGCTTCAGGAAATCTAGGCCAATCCGTATACAGGTGTTTTTTGATGCACTACCACTCGAAGGGGTATCAAGAAGGGTTACAAGGGTAGCCAACAAATGTGCGCTTAAGTACCACTTGTATTTCCTGCATGTATGAATCCCCGACCGCGGGTTTATGCGCATAACAATAGATCTCTGTACCTTAAAGACGCCGTAATACATCTCTACCCTAAAAAAAAATTAACCCACAATTTTCTGCCGAGGAAAGTGCTCTGATACCACTTGTAATATTCTTGATAGAAAAAGTATGCAGAACAGAAATAAAATGATAGAAATGGCAGATGAATAACAATATAACCAGAACAACACCACAATAATACCAAAATGATACCAGAATAACACCAGAAGAGCACTTTGATTACTAAGAGTGATGTTCACTTGCCTCTTCAAGGGGGACACCTCCAGCAGAGCAGAGCTCTATTACAATAATATCCCAGAAAAAAGTTCTCATACCCTCAACTCCTATTTAGACTAAACATGTCTATGAAAAGAACCATCTAGAGGAAGATCCTTCTAGAAGCGGAAGCTTCTATTAGGTCTTCTTACATTCGACTTATTCTTCCTTATTGCTAGGCCTTATTAATATTTACCTATATTACATCAGAATATATTATTCTACCTACGTGAGGGGTTAGGTCCCTAACAAAATCACCACACATGTTAAAACCAATCACTAAATGCATCTAGAAAACCAAAGTGTATTAGTTCCAACAACAAATAATCATCAACAGAGGCATATATTTCGATCTGTGGAATTAGGGATATTACAGATGAGGTAGTGTATGATGTTGCCCCACTTGAAGTCTGTGATGTTCTTTTAGGACAACCATATATGTGGAAACTTCACGCTATCTATGAGTCTTGACCACGCAGTGTCATTGTTACTTTGAGATGTCATCTCTACAGGGCACAATAAGTAGCTCCAACTATTGCCACTTCATTGATCTCAAAAAAATAATGTCGTAAAGTAATCTCTTAGACCACAAAGTTTTCCCTCTTCACGATCCAGTCAGAAGGTGAATAGAAGGTCACTGCGACCACTACAACTTAAACCCAAGACGTTTCTATCAAACATAAGAAAGTCAACAATATTGTAGAGGAGCACAAAGAGAATGCGAGTCTTTCATATGTTCAACATAACTCTACTGGCCACGACCCTTTTCAGGTGTGCTTGGGGCTCCAACCATTAGCCCCAAATATCGATATAGCTATTCTTGTTGCATCTTCACCGACAAATTCCTCCCACACTCAGACCAAGGTAGATCATACATCCAAATCTATTGAGTGGATCCAACACCTCCAACAGGTTCATGACATCCTTCCACAAGCAAAGTAAGGGCATGACATCTACTTCAACAAGGTAAGCGACTCACCAAGGTTCAGATTTAGCAGAAGTTTCTCCATCTCCCGAGGGACCTTGACGCAATGGGGATCATTGATTCCTAAGGGGGGAGGAATGATTTAGGTGGATTTTGATGGCCATCCACCTTTCCCACTGAATCAACATTTCAAGCATATGGTTTTGATAAACCATGATATTCACCCTTTTGATGGGGAATGGAATGTAATGTCACCTTCATTTATTAACTATAGACATCATTTAATGATTTCCTAGTGGTCTTATGTACATGATTACAACATAGCGTTAATGCATTGGATCCCATTAGAACACCACAGTTAAGTGCGCTCGAACTAGAGTAGTACTGGGATGGGCGACCGCTCGAGAAGTCTTAGTATTTTACATGCCTATGGAATTTTATAAACTTAGACTAATTTATCCCACACGCATCATGGGAATTGTTGTCCCCTCACTCTCTCATATATAATCAAGGTGAAGGAGGCCCTTTAAGCATGCAATGGAGTGTGATGTAAAGCTTGTTGTGAATGAAGTGTAACCAACATCTCTTTCTTTTCAGAGATAAGTTACCCCATTTTCCCAATTTGTGTTCTACAATGTTTTTCTATCGTATTCATTAATAGAAGTTGGGTTTCATTATATTTTTGTGTTGTCTGCTATATTTTTGTTTTTGTCTTGTTTCGTTCTCAGCGTAATCCAAATCATTCAGCCTTTACCAGGTCTAACCAAAATTTGAATTTCCAAATGGTAACTTTCTCAAAGCTTGTTATTTTGGGCTTCTTCCCAAGAATGAAATTGTACATCATGCAACATATCCAATTTTGTAAATATGATTATGGAATTTTTTCCTGAGGTACTTCTGTATGTCTCCTCTATTCTCTAAAATTTTCACAGTCTAAAGAGTCCCAAAAAAGAAGTTATAGTGAAAATGCCAAGCTAATTTGTTTGAAACTGATCTCAAGACCATTCTAAAACCCTAACTTCCATAGAGCATATCTCATAAAGCACAACGAACCAACATCTACAATTTGTACCACATGTACTCCATGATCTCATCTTTGTCTTTGCAAAATTTCAAGGTCTGAAACATCCCAAAAAATAAGTTATAGTGAAAGTGCCAAGTTGACCTATTTGAAACAAATTTCAAGAGGATCTAGGAACCCTAACTTCCATAGGGCATATCTCTGAAAGTACGAAATTTGTACCACATGTACACCAAGCTCTATCCTCTGTCACTGCAAAGTTTAAAGGTCTGAAACATCCCATAAAATAAGTTATAGAGAAAGTATCAAGTTGACCTGTTTGAAATTGATTTTAGGAGCATTCAAGAACCCTAAATTCCATAAGGAATATCTCCGAAAGTATAGAGAACCAACATATGAAATTTGTACCATATGTACACCAAGATATATCCTCTATTTCTTTCAAATTTTAAGGTATGAAACGTCCTACAAAAAAAAAGTTATCACGGAAATGCCAAGATGATGTAAAACAAATTTTGCAATTCAATCTTTGCTAATCCATTTTTCACACAAATACTTTCTCTCAATGCTTTCTCTTTTTATTTTTTTTCATAGCTCTTCACGAAGGGACATGCCCCTTAATTTAAATAATTGATTTTGAATATCATGGGAAAATGCCCCAAACACCATGGGAAAATACCCCAAATACCATGGGAAAATATCCCAAACCATGGAAAAATATTCCAAACCCATGGGTTTGAAACCACCATTTAACTTTTTACTTTTTCACATGCACCCCTTTTTTAATATAGTTTTAGACATATATATATAAATCAATCTTGGAAATGTTGTGTGTATTGTAATGCCATAATATGACATCAATGACATCATTAATCCACTGAAAACAATGACAATAATTCAACAATCTCCCCCTTTGTCCTTGATTGCAATCCTGCAATTAAACACATAGTTCACTAGGCATAGAAAAAATTCTCCCCCTGACTGCAACTCTTCCCCTTTGACATCAATGGAAAAGGGATGCTCCCCTTAAGCTTGTGCTTCTCCTCAAGAACTTAGTGATGAGATGGATATTATTCTCAATTTCTGCCTGAGATATTCAAATGTCTCTTTGGGAAGGGGTTTTGTGAAAATATCTACAATATGTTCTTTGGTGACAATATATTCCATCTTGACATTTTGTTCATCTACTTGTTCTCTTAAGAAGTGATAGTTGATTGGAACATGCTTTGCTTTTTAGTGCAAAACATGATTCTTTGAAATAATTATTGCACTTATGTTGTCACAAATTATTGATATTGGGCAATCATATGCTACCTCAATATCTTTCAAAGTCTGTTTCATCCAAAGAACTTGAGTGCAACATTCTGCTGCTACTATATACTCAACCTTTGTTGTGGATAGAGAAACTGAACATTATTTCTTGCTCAACCGAGACACTAGACTATTGCCCAGAAAAAATGTTCCTCCACTTGTACTTTTCCTATCACCAACATTTCCTGCCCAATCCACATATGCATATGGTGTTAGAGTAAAATCTTCACCTCTTGGGTATCACAAGCCAAAATCCAAGGTGCCCTTTAGATATATGGATATTCTTTTCACTACTTCACATGAGTTTCTTTTGGTGTAGCTTGAAACCGTGCAACCAATCCTATTGCTTGCATAATGTCTGGCCTTGATGCTGTCAGATATAGTAGGCTGCCAATCATTGACCTATACAATGTTTGATTTGCTTTCATAGATTCATCATCTTTGCTCAATTTACAACCTGTGACCATGAGTGTGCTGACTAATGCACAATCTTACATTCTAAACTTCTTCAACATTTCCTTGATATACTTGGTTTGTGAAATGAATATGCCTTTATCAAATTGAGAAATCTATAAACTAAGAAATACTGAAAATTCCCCAAGCATAGACGTCTCAAATTCCTTTTTCATTTCTATTGCAAACTCTTGGAACATTTTATTCATATTGCCTCAAAAAATGATGTCATCTAATAAACCACAACAATCAACTGGTTTTCTCCTACTGTCTTGATGTAGATATTACAATCAACAATTTCCTTTTTGAAGCCATGTTGTTGTAGAAATTTGTCAAGTCTTGAATACCATACTCAGAGAGTTTGTTTTAGCCTAAAGAGTGCTTTCTTCAACCTCCATACATGATCCTTATTTTTTGATAATAAGAATCCTTTTGGATGTTCAATGTCTAATTCTTCCTCTAAATTGTCACTAAGAAAGGAAAACTTGACATCCATTTGATAGACTTTGAATTTCTTGAAACACACAATTGCCAAAAACATTCTAATAGCTTCTAGTCTTGCAACTGGAGCAAAGGTTTCTTTGAAATCAATACCTTCAACTTGAGCATATCTTTTACAAACCAATATTGCTTTATTTCTTATTACTTCTCCATCTTCATTCATCTTGATCCTAAAAACCCACTTGGTGCCATTCACATTTTTATCTTTTTCTCTTGGAACAAGTTCACGTGTCTCATTCTTCTCAATTTGATTCAACTCTTCTTCCATGGAATCAATCCAATGCTTATCTTCACTAGCTTCTATAAAGTTCTTAGACTCCATTTTAGATAGAAAAAAGAAGTTTGCATGTTCTGGTGCACTTGCTAGTATTCTTCTAGTCTGAACTTCTTTATCTTTATCAACAATAATTAAATTTCCGGAATGATTCTTTCGAACAAATCTAGATGGTGTCTTTGTATCTTGATGGTATGATTCTTGTTCTTCATTTTCATATCCTTCTTCTTGTTCTTCTTTGTAGATTGGCTACTATGTTTGAACATGTGATTTCACCTTTTGATGCCCTGCTTCATCGACTTTCACATTGGCACTCTCTAGGATTTTGCCCAATGCTTTATTGTAACATCGATAAGCCTTGCTGCTTGATGAATAACCAAGAAAGATACCTTCATCAAATCTAGAGTCAAATTTTCCAAACTCCTCATCATCTCTCTTTATGTAGCACTTGCTTCCAAAAACTTTGAAATATTTAATTGTTGTTGGTCTACCCTTCCGTAATTCATAAGGTGTTTTGTTGTTGTTGACTATGATCTGCCCTCTATTTAAAATGTATACTGTGGTGTTGACTGCTTCTCTCCAAAACTTATCTAATATATTAGCTTCATTCAACATTGTTCTAGCAATCTCTTGTACGATTCACTTCTTCCTTTCTACCACTCCATTCTGTTGTGGAGTTCTTGAAACTGGAAAATGTCTCTTTATTCCATGAAGCTTGTTAGTACTGCATTTGTTCCTATCAAAGATTCAAAGGCTTGTTGAGGTTTCCATGCCTATATTGGACGAATTAGAGATACATGACAAGCTTATAGAGCCTATGGATAGTCAAAGAGCCAAATTATTCTGAGACCTACTGAAAAAGTGGTAGAAAATCCATGCCCTTGTGCACATAAGGCAAGATTTAAGGATTTAGGTGCTTATCGAGGGTCCAAAAGGGATTATTGTGCCCGAAAGGGGTCTAACTCTATTAGGTGCTTATCGAGGGTCCAAGGAGATTATCATGGAATTGAGGTTTGGGAACCAGGCGCTAGAGAATCTATAGGACCCCACTGATCAAATGACTTTCAAGTGGGACTGAATCAACGCCCCAGATCTCATCGCGTGCCTGACTTTTAATCAATGGTTCTAGTTAGATCGGAGTCTTCCTCATTGGAATCCCCTTGTCAGAGTCCTATTGGGACCTGACTCTTGATCACTCCGATGGCTACACCTACGATTGACCGTCCAGATCCGTTTCTAGAATCTTGAAGCATAGCAGGCACCGAGCCTATCTGAAGCTACCATGTGGACATGTGTGTTATAACAATATTTGCCTCACCATTTCTATCTTGCACAGAGGACATTTTTCTATTTCCCTATCCAGAATTTTCATCCCTTTTTTGATGAATCCAGAGCTAAAAATATACATTTTTCCACATATACGCTCCCTAACTACTTTGCAAGATGCCTATATGCTTGATGCTCCATTACAGCCCGCGTATATCGGGATTTGTGCCAGAAAATATAAAATGAGGCCGAGTTTCCATGTCACGACAAAAGATCTCTGATCCTTGGCCTTCCATACACTGGAAACGTTCTGACTTGGCCCTTCAGTTGCATTCTGGAGGCTATAAGAGCACAATTGCAAACTATGGAAAAGAAGGAGAAAGCATTCAACTTTGAGAGCAAATGTACTCTGGAGAAATTACTTCATATTGAGTCTGCATCCCTTTGTCCCTCAAGTCTGAACATAGTGTTCAACCCCGAAGATCTTCCCTTATTATTGAGAGGACCTCTTTGCCTCTTTTTCATGAGCTTGCCTTTGGTGGAGGATTGAAGTGGTGGAGACCCAGTTGGAAGGAACTTGGTTTCTTGGTTTCGAACCATGCTGACACAGAAGTCTATAATGTTGACACTTCTGCTGATCAATTATTAATAGAAATACTCCTTTCCTGTCCTATTGGTATCTTGCAAATATATGATTATTATCCATGAGCATGTTTGTAATGTTTATTAATGGATTATGCTATCTGATGTGCTAACCCCTTTCGTATCATCACTATATACTTGCTTTGCTTGTTTGTTGAGAACTTCTCGCAGGGATAAAGCTTTGGGTCAAAGTGCTCAACGGTGGAACATCATCAAACGTTGGATCGAGGTAGGTCTCTTTCTTATATTGCACATTAGTTTATATAGCATATGTTGGAATTGAGTTGATTTCTGCAGTCATACCTGTCTGTTGTGGTTTACCCTTG
>ML825158.1:8545-33816 GCA_009831015.1 Picea engelmannii | reverse complement strand
CGATCGACGGTCTAGATATATTTTCAGATATTGAAGCTTAGTGGGTAGTGAGACAATATGAAGTTGTTATGTGGACATGTGGAACTCACCGGATGCACAAGAAAACATATAAAAAATGGGTGACACGTGGCATGCCTGCCTATCACATCAACGCCAACAAGGACAAACAAAAAATTTCCATGTGTCTAGGATGACATCAACGTGATAAGATTTAATCCTTAGCTAATTTTTTTCTTTTAGTCACAACCAGATCAACGACTCTCAGTTATTTTCAGTGCTAGATCAACGGTCGAGATGAAAGTTTGAAGTCTCCCTCGTTAGAGTCCCCTCGTCGGAGTCCTATTGGGACCTAACTCTTGATCGCTCTTATGGGTGCACCTCTGATCGAAAATATAGATTTGATCTTGGCACTCAAGGGCTATTAGGTCATTGGACTCACCAGGAAATTTCTAGTCATTTTGTGTGCTACAATAGTTTAAGGCTGATCCAATAGAGCTGGGCTCCATGCCTAAAAATAAGCATTGCACACAGAGTTCTGAAACCCACTTGTTCACTTTCAAACTATGTGGGGCCTCCTGTGCAATATAAAGCTTGTCCAAGTCAATCTCATGGTGAATGTGGGACTATCCTTAGCAATGCCCGATCATTGGTTGTGATTGCTTGCCAAGTTTGATCCTACAGTCGATGAGTCTCGTGATCTCTACAATTTTGATTTCGTGTATGTTGTAGCAGAAGAAATGATTGCAATAAATTTTAAGGAGTAGGGAATGATGGATAGGTTAGATGGTAGTGTTGAGCTGCTCCACGATCTCAACATAACATAAATACAACAGGTAAAAGTCATTTTTATAGTGTCACCAAGGGGAAAACCATTCAAGGATAAAAAAACAATAAACAATTTCAAGAAGCAATAAGTGGTATCAAGAAGCAGTTTAAGGCCTGAGCGAGAGGAATAAAAGACAATGAAGGAGCTCATTGTTAGGGTCGACACTTTGGGGAATTTAAGAGTTTCTTATAACCAGAGTTTATTGATCAGAAACCTTGAGCACAAACAAATGGTAAATGCACTAGGAAAGTAAAGATTCACCCCCTCCGTTATGTTTCAGTTTGTAATTCCTTTTCTTATAGTGTTTGTGTTATTGTAAAGAATTCCCTCCCATTTTTCTTTTCTTGTATCAGATCTGATTTATAAAAGCTCAGGCATCACACTATTCACCATTTCAATGTCACTGTATGATGTCTGGTTATGACATTGAAGTGATTTCCTCTTAATGTATAACCATTTCTTGTCATTTATTTGTGCATTTAAATGATATGCAGAGGGTACATCCATGTATTTGAATGTATGAAGGTGTTAACTGTTTGGAGCATGTTTTTATTGATTTGTGTGCACTAGTTAGAGCTACTTAATTCTTAATTGTTCAACACATTGTTCTTTTTCCATAAGCTACAAGATTCATTCTCTACAGTGCCCTATATGTTTATCTTGTTTTTCTTCTAATTTACCATTTCATTCTCCTTCAAAGCTTAATTGTCTGAGGCACTCGTATACACATGCCTCTAAGAGTTGAGAGAATTTGTCATCTAAGCTGATATTGTTTGAGGTCCTATATTTTTGAGAAAGAGAGAAGGAAAAAATTCCCAAATATTCCACAATTACCTTACTATAAATATAGCTTTAAGACTCACCCTGAGTCTTAGCTCTTGGGGTGCTTCGACATCCTTCCAATTAACAGCCTGGAACATCTCGAGGGTTAACATATGAAATGGCATCATTGCCAGGGATGTAATTTGAATATATCTTTCCTAGGGATACGACATTGTAAGTTTCGAGTCTTGATTGTGAATGGGCTTAGGCACTTGGTTGTTAATCTTTCACCTGATGACTCCACAAAAGGTAAACCCGACCTATGCCATAAGGTACACCATAAGCCATCTTGATCTCTAGTATGCTTAGATCCAAAAAATCTTGTGACCTGGAGGAATATCAGAGAATGTCATATCTCTTCTTCTTTAGGTAACCCGAATCTCAGAGCATCTCCTTCCGCTATTCATCAAAGTATTGAATTTGTGGATCTAATTGGTATACCTGAAAATTTGTTTTATGCTTAAAATTTTCCCCCATAACCTTTGATATACCTCCTGAATTCTTCTTTAGAATCATGTCCAGAAGTAGGCTCTTATCTTCTACCTTTCTTGGAAATCCTATTACTCCCTTATTYACTATGATCCCACTGGAAACTCYGCTATGTTTCAATGGCAAGATCAAGTGATGTTATGGTAGCTGCAAGGTTTGCTCCACTTTATTTTTCAAATATAACTGGCTTTCCTAATCCTGTACCTAGTGTTGTAACAGACATTGAAAATTTTCGATTTAACTCAGGCGCTTTTGCCCAAATCGCCTCCAAGCTAAATCCCTGCATTATGAGCGAGATCCTTCTGCAGATTGGCAGGCATGATGGATATCAGGGATGGAGATTCAAATGTTTCATTGTTAGCAAGTGAGCACGCAGTTTTTGAGAATGTAGAAGAAGGTCAAGGTCCCGGCATTGAGCGCTATGCTTAGGATGACGACATGATGTCTCGTCACAATATTTCAAATCTCGGTGCTGCTGGTCGCGCGATTCAAAGACCCCCCTCCTTGCTGCATAAGAATTACAAAAGACTGAAATCCAGCCGACAAGATGAACTGAGGCAATTCAGAACAAGCTTACGGTGTTGGGGGCTTGATCAATCTACCAAACTGGATATAGTATTTTCGTGGTTTGTCTTCATAATATTCACTCTGGTTATCCCTGTTCTCAGTTCTGATTTCATGGTTGTATAGAACGGGCGTTTTCTTGTTGCTGTGCGTGCTTTTCCGTCTTACATAATGCAATAGAGTGAAGAATGCAATCTCTGTAGAAGAATTTGATGAGAAGATATACCAGATGAATTATAAAATGGAGCATGAAAGTATACCTTTATGGGAAGAAAAACTGTTGATGCGTGATATCAAACAGTTGAAGGCTTCTCGGGATCAACTATGTGCAAGTGCAGGACCTCATTCTGAACTTCAAGAGGCATTTAACCATATTGATAAAATTCAAGAACATAGTAAGCTTCTGGGTCAGGAATTGGATTCCCTGAAAAAGCAGGCTTTTCAAGCAGAAAAGAATGTGCAGGCCATTGAGAAAGAATTTATGGCCTTGACTTCTGATTCTCAGCAATTGCAAGATCAACGACATGCTGCAGGTGATGTTCGCCAAGAAGCCTATGAAGCATTGAAGGCTTAAAAAAAAAACAGGACTATGAGCGGAACAATGAATTCTATCAGTACAAAAGTGATATTGGGGCAGCCCAGAAATATGCAGCTTCAGGTGAAAGGGAGGCATTAGACAAACTTTGTAGCAACCAGGTTGAGCGGATAATGGAGATATGGAATAAGAATGTAGAGTTCCGTAAAGAGTACGTGAAAGACAATGAAAGGAGTATACTAAAACGCTTAGAAACTCTTGATGGGAGGTCACTTGGTCCAGAAGAGGAGCCTTCTTTACCAAGTAATTATAGTGATGACCTTGATCCTTCACTACTACCCCAAGGGAAGCCTTCTGCATCTAGCATAAGATCCATAGCTGAGGCTCAGCCAATGACTGTGGCCATTGCTCAACAATCTAAACAAGTGGAATTAAAAGCAAACAGGCAGTGATCTTCATCTAATGAAGTGGCAGTCCCTCAAAAGAAAGCAGCTGGCAAGTCAAAAAAAAAATCTCAGCCACAATCATCATGCTTGATTCCTGAAATAGAATCTTTTGAGGGCTACAAAAAGTTTTTAGAAGAGTATAGCTCCGAGGTCCACGTACTTTTGAAGGAGCATATGAGAATCGACCACCAGCTTTTTGTTACCAGTCATTGTTTCTGGATGTTTGTTCTAGCATCTTTGCTTACAATTAGCATCGGCCGGCTAATAGCACTTGTATTGATGTTGACTGCAGCGTCAGGGATCAACCCTATAAACGCAGGAGACTTGGTGGTTTGCTCTGCAGTTCATCTCATCGGTTTCCTTCCTTGTTTGGTGGGAGCTGCAAGGATCACCCACATAATTGTCTCCATCGCCACCAGGTGGCACTCTTTATCCACCTGCACCTCTCACGGAGCGTATTATTCCTCAAAGGCCGGTATACCCGACTCTTTAGGACAGGAGCCCAGTACTACCAATCCTTTCTCCATAACAGAATCCGATAGCTATTCAGAGTCATCAGAAGCGTTTTTTATATTCCTTTCAAAGAATGCAGTGTCACCGCGCTGGCCTCATTTCATTATGGCGTTTCTAATTAAAAAACGGTCGTGATTACGTGGAAACATTGGAGCCGCCTCCTCCAGATCTCCCCAGGTGCTAGAGAGATGAAAAAGACAGACTACGAAACAGTCACAAGACAATACGCATGCAAGAGAATCCACGAAGAAGACTCACACACCGCTCTATTTCGGGAATTCGGCTGAATTAGAGTTGGATTACCTATCCTCTTCTCCCGAAACCCGAAATCAGGGTTCCCGCGTGACAACCGCATTCCAGAGAGATCGGTTCGATACCCTATTTCCAACAAGAACGATTTCGCTCCGACGCGTTATATTACAGTGTATGTATACAAAGGCGCTTCGGGAGAGCCGACCAATTCGTGGCTAAACGGATTACCGTTTCTGGCACCAATTACAGAGACGCCGAGGCAGGGAACCAGTGAAATATGGCATGATATCAATCTATCAACATAATCCCCTCCTCTCCATACTGCATTGTTCACTATCCTGAATCATACACACCGGGTAAAGGTGGACAAGTTTACGGATTGTATGACGAAAAGAACGATTCCCTGGTGGTAGCGAACTCATGATCTTTTTTCAATGGGGGTTTCGATGGTTTGTTCAACCTTGGGAGGCGTCTGCATAATTCCTTTCTGAGAGACTGGAGACGTAAAATCATCTGCGTTGTTGGCTGGATGGGCCGTGAAATCTTCCTCCTGCCCCTGTGCTATGTCAGAAGACTCTTGCTGTGGTGCATGATCGGGTGCCTGGACGTTATCTCTCAGCTGTGCATTTTCATGGTCTTTTTCGGTCGATTTGTCGGAAATAGGAGACGAACCAAGCAGAACGCTGCACCACAAATATCAACACAGAATGATGGTTGTTTGCTTGCTCGATGCTGGGTAATATTTAAGTGGTGTTTGCAGTCTGAATATTTGGAGAGAGCAATTTTTTCACCAAATGGGATGTGGCCAATAAATTGTGTGCTCGTAGCAGCAATATCATTTCAAGATAATGATAGAGATATTCACAACGGGTTCCCATGCATATCATTTGAACATGTCAAACCCGAATCAGAAATGATTTTTTCAAGAGTTTTTATGAAAGAATTATTGTTTTCTTTACATAGAAGATACTTCCGGCCTACTTGGGATTTGTGGGCTTCCTCAGTTTTGGCAGCAGCTAGTCTAGGTCAAAGAGTATTCTCCAAAGAGCTGCCAGAGGATGGCCAATTTGTTCTGCCAAAGCTTGTATGCTTAGTGTTGGAATCATTTACCAGGTATCTGGGGGTCACATCCTAATCCAAAGAATGTTTTTCCTGTCATTGTGGAAAAACCGCTTGAACCATTACTGTCACTGCTAGAAGTTCTGACATGAGAATTCAATTCTAAAGAACGCTCTAAGAATGATGTTGCATATATCTGGAAGACAAGGCTGTTGGGAATTGTTGAAGACATATTTGCATTTGGATTATTTCATTCGGTGCATATTGATGGCTATTTAAATGTTTGCAAACGCTATAGTCAGGTTGAATCTCAAAGAATCATAAAAGCAAAACCGCATCTTCCAAGTGTCAAGGAAGGAACGACGAGTTGTCAAACGATTGGTAACGGTTCAAGGAGTTGGCAGATGCGCCTGGCAGTTGCAGAATTCCATGAAGACGAACCGTTTCATATTCCTGAAACACAAAGAGTTTTAGATTTTTCTTTTAAAAGATGGATTGATGTAATCGCCAGAGGGAGGGGGCGAGCTGGGGAAAACCTCTTTCGAAGAGGGGCCCTTCTTGCATGCCGAGTTAATTTGTAAACCAGGAATGAAATAATAAAGACGATGTATTTGCTTGAGACTGTGAGATTCATCACGGTCGATTTCTTTCAGCATGTTCTTCTTCTTTTCAGCTGTGTTAAATCTGTTTGGATTTCATTTTATATGCTCCTTACTCACAGTTGATATTGTCTTTATCATATTGTTTATTTCTTCCTTAATCCGTCACGACTGTGTTACAAGTTCATTTTCCTCTAACTGATGTGCTTAGTTATAATTTAATACGACCACTACTATAGCGAATGAATTTTGGTTTTCTGTAATTGTTTACTGTCTTTCCTCTGCACCAGCTATCAGCGGGTGTAAGACCAGTCTACACTTCCGGAATTCTGCATATATTCTCTGCTACATCGGCCTTTCCTTTCCTTTTTCTGCTACCGCATCATGATTATCAAAGCGCTGAAAGATAGACTTACTTTGCCTCACTTTCCGCAAGTTATTTGATCACCGCTATTATCTCTTTTCTTCGGTTTTCATTTGACTCCATGCCCAATGGACCATTTCCCTGGTTTAACCCCCAAACTCTAAGAATCCAAGACCATCATTTACCCATAAATCTGCCCACCTTTTCATGCTTACTGAAGATTATTTTGTGACATTGTTCGAGAGATCCCTCTCGGGTTGGGAGGGGGCAGCTTCCAATCCAAAGTGGTTCGAGGTTGCCTCGGGATTGATTTGCTGCAACCCATTTTCAGTTCCGAGTGTCAACACCTAGTATAGGAGTCTGGGAAGACTGTCTTCCTAGATTCAGAGAAGATGATGGTGATAATCCGGCTCAACATTTGATATAATTCCACTTATGCATGCATCACCTGAGTATTTTTCATGAAGATATCCTCGTGAAAATGTTCATGATCTCTTTAGCTGGAGAGACTCGACAATGGTATAGATATTTACCTGTTGCTTGTATAACTTCACTGAAATATATTTATATATTGTTTCATTCTCATTACAAAAGGATATATCCCACAACATTTCCTTTTGAAAACTATTGCAATGAAAGATTTAAATCAGTCTTAGAGGATATAGAATATTTTCCCCGTAGAAATGAGGAGAAAAAGAAATTGACTAATGATGAATATGAACAATACTTTGAAAGGGAATCTTACTATACAATGAGAATGAAAAATATAGCCTTGCAAATTAAAATGAGGAGGTATCACTGGAGGGTGATTACACAAAAGCTTTAGAGAATCGACAGGAGCATACAATGCTTCTTTCTGTCTTGAAAGATAATAAACAATATGTTATTCAAAGAGATATTTCTTCTTTTGAGGATGGTCATGAGTTGCAAATCCCCGTTGTTGTTTCAAAAAATCTAGAATGTGTTGATGAATTTTTACATTTTCAAGAAGATCATGGGAAGATTTTCGAATTTCTATATTGTGAGTTTCTTGTTGAACACTGTTGTAATGAAAAACTTGAGTCAATTATAAAACATAAAAAATATTGTTCTTACAATTGTGAAAAAGAGAAATAATTTTATGAAATTGACTTTGAAAAGGATGTCAGTTATGGATATATGCATGAGGATTTTCAAGAAGACACAATGTTTTCTTTCACACCTATTGATCAAAATCAAGATTGTGTTGCTGAAAATTCTGTAAATCTATTTCAAGGTAACATTATTGATGATGTGTTACCCCTTGTTTTTTATGAGCCATCTCTTACTCAATGGTTGGTTCATGAGGAATCCACTCATACTGGGTTCTACAACACAAATCCTATTTTTGATGAATATAAAGTTGAAGAAGATGTGCAGAGTTCTGTATTATCATTCACAAAAATTTCAAACAACAATAAGTTTATATATGACCGTTATGACACATAATCAGATCTTGTTATTGAGGAACATATATCTAAGGTGGCATCTTTAGAAAGTGTTATTAGTGAACCAATGTATGATAACTATGAGAGCTCTGATGCAGAATTTCAGACACATGACTTATTTTCATTTATTCCTAAAGGTATAGAGCTTGAGAATAGTGAACAAAGACCAGTGGCATTTTTTCAAAGTGATGAAGTTTTTGTATTTCCTCCTTTTTCTTCATCAGAATCAAAAACAAAGAAATCAAAGAGTAGTTAGGAGCAGTTCAGTCAAATTAATCACAAAGAAGAAACCTCAAATTTTGTTGAGAAACCTGTCATCCCTCATATTCTTCATGATCGAATTGCATTTTGGTTGGAGTCTACATTACCCAATATCTCACATGTCTTAGGTTATATGAGGCTAATATTTTCAGATCATGAGTATGAACTTCACAATCATATGATGTTACAACCTCCACTTTTTTTGGTCCTTATTTTGCAAAAGTTCATACAAGGAATTCAACCAAGCAGTAAGGAACTTGCCTGGTATCATTGGAAGTATCATTTCACTTGATCAAAGTGTCTCGACTGGTCAAAGTAGGCGGGTTATGTACATAAATAAGCTTGTAGTTTTCAACTTGTAAAGTTTGTTTTAATTTTACTTCATTGACCATTTGTTACTTGACCAAGTAGGTAGGCTGCTAACATTGTAAGTTGTTGAATATTTTTATTTCACATATCAGATCCATTTCAGGTGTGAGAGAGATATATCATTTTGAGGCAGCCTCCATAACCCAACAGAAGAAGGCACTTGGTCTACAGTTATGTTGTGGTAAACAACAACCCCCCACATTTTTCAAGCAAAATGAGGGTCCCTCTTACCTTATTTCGAGTTTTCGTTTTGTTCTTTTTCAATTTTATTTGCTTTGAATGGTTCTATTTCTATTTTGAAGTGACTCTAATGTTGTCTCCTTACATCTTTATAAACTTTGAATTTCACGATTTCCAACATGAAATTCAAACAAGATTTTGATTGGTTTCATTGATGGAATTTGTTTTGGACTTCTTTGCTGGTAAATGGATTTCACAACTCAAATCTATTAGGCAATGAAAGGATTAATGTGCTATAAGTCTAATTCTGTAGACCTTGTTTTCTTGGATCCATTATAAGTCCTGATTATGATTTTAAACATGAGCTAGAGAATCAACCCTGGATAAATAATCAAATAACTTAGTTTGCTATAGTTCAAGTCATAATGTTTATCATAACTTGAGACTATGGGGATTTTTCACATATGTTCCAAGTCCACTATCCGAAGTGATTAATCATTTCAATTTAAAGCTAGAAATTTGTATTATTATTACCATATCATGAATTTTGGGATTTTAACATTTTCATATGAATATTATGCAAGGGTCTTGGTAATTGATATTCGATGATGTTTTAATAACACCTTTCCTTAATTACGTACCCTAACTTTATCAAGTCTTGTGTTCTAGATGTGTCGAAAACATGCAACATAATATTTCATGACACAAGTTAATGAATTATTCTTACTTTGGATATGGATCGACGTACTAATTGATGTCGTGTTTCTTAATGACTCTTACAAATGGTAATGCTCATCGAAATTAGAGTTTGTCGTGACTTGTTTCACTTGGACCATGTATTGATGAAAGATTTCCTTGGCGTCGTATTCATCCAATCCCAAATCTCGATTAATGATGATATGGAGCAATGCAGTACTTCTATTGGCGAATATTAATGATCGCTCATATCCCACAACTATCCTTAATATTCATTGCGATCGTCCTTCGTACTATTATTCATTGAATATAGAGATTATTCGGGAAAAATCGAAAGGTTAGATTCATAACACAACACCATTACCATGTCTCAGGGTTTATCGAACTACTGCATTATGTTTACTTACAATTCCATTCTAAAGCCTACCTTGTATCGAATCCATTATGTCTCTATGGGTCTTGTATCTAGAGTTGAACCTCCTGGTCCTGAATTGATATAAGCTTATAGAAAGTGCGTACCCCTATTACAAAAAGATGGATGGCTAGAGTTCCTTATGTCTTTTCATGGTCATAACTTGGGGGTTTCTAGAGATTTTTCCCACAAATTTAATGGTCAGGTCACGAGAATGGGTTGTTGGATTACTGAGCGGGGGGAGGGGGCGGGGGGGTTAAATCAGTAATGAACAATTATATCAATTATCAATCCTTTAAACCACAATGTATATTCTTTTACTTATTCAACCATGTTCATTTGTTCATCATCAATATCTTACTATATCATAAGCATTAACACTCATCAGTGCATAATAAACAATAACAAACACATCCACACAATGCACAATACACCAATATTTACATGAAAACCCAATTCGGGAGAAAACCAGAGAATGTTTTCTTATATGTCAAGAATTACATTCAAGGAAGCACCAACTTCCAATTCTCCAGTTACAATTGGAAGGAGACTCCGACCCCCTAGTTTCTCAGGCTACAACCCGAGGGAATATCCAACTCCAAAATTCTCTGGCTACAACTAGAAGGAGGCTACGACCCTCTATGTTCTCTGGCTACAACCACTTATCCTTGCCCCGTCCAACCGTCCTAAAATATAAGTGTGAAATGTAGAAACTGAACATGTCACTGTCACAACCTGTTCTGTCAAATTTGTCACTAAGAAACCTCTCACTGTATATTCTCAACCAATCTGATCTGATCACATATACCTTAAACACTATACCACAAGTCTGTACCTCAAACCATGTGCTAGAACCTCACTGTTATACAACCTATATCTGTACCAATAACTTTAGCAACATACCTCAACCAAAATCCCTCAAAGATGAACCAATACTAAACTTCAGTAGATCTGCCTCAGATCAACTCTACAACAAGCCCTAAACTTCCAAGAGGGTATCCAACAAATTTACAAGGAAATCCCTCAACTAGATTCATAAATTCAACACTACACATATGAAAACCATACCTTTTTTCTTCTTGTAGCGTTCTGCTGCCGCGATTCTACTGCCACGAATTTTCTGCTGCAATTTTTCTGTCGCTCTTTTTTTGCCGCGGTTTTTTTGCTGCACTTTTTCTGCTGCAGTTTTTCTGCCGCACTTTTCCTATCGAAATTTTTCTGCGACGCTTTTTCGACCGCACTTTGTTGGATTACTGAGAGGGGGGGTGAATCGGTAATAGAGCAATTTAATCCTTTTCTAACCACAAAATGCAAGTGTTATATCAATGTAGCATTATCATCCAATAGTTGTAGAATAAATCAACAATGAACAAATGAACAATAATACAAATACACAGTACACTAGTGTTTTTACATGGAAACCCAAAGCGAGAGAAAACCACAAAATACTTTTTCTTATATGTCTTTAAGAATTACATTCATTGGAAGCACCTACTTCCTTTGTTTTCCAGCTGCAACTGGAAGGAGGTTCCAACCCCCTAGTTTCTCAGGCTACAACCTGAGGGAAGCTCCAACTCCCCAATTCTTTGGCTACAACTAGAAGGAGACTACAACCCCCTATGTTCTTTGGCTACAACCTAAAGGTGGCTACAACCACATGTCCTTGCCCCGTCCAACTGCCCTTAAATATAAGTAGAATGATGAAACCACTGTCACACTATCACTGTGAGATATACCACTGTAAACCTGTACCAAACAACTTGTAACAACCTGTACCAAACAACCTCTAATCAACTTGTACCATAAACAAGTGCATCAGCCATGCATCAACCTGTACCATCAAAGAGTGCATCAACCATGCACCAAATATGCACCAATCATGCATCAACTACACATCAACTATGACTCATCAAAATGTACCAACATAATCAACCATACACCTCATGTATGTGCCAAATCATCAACTACTTGTCTCAACCATGTACCCAACATGTACTTCAACCATATACCAAATACATATACTAATATAACCATCAAAAGTTCTCTAACAATACATCACGCTATCCATAACCAAATACCATAAACCCTCACATCAAACCATGTGCCATAACCTCACTTTTATGTAGCCTCAAGGATGTATCATTCATAAGCCAATCATATACCAATACCACTAACAAGTGTCTTTCACAATGCACCACAAGATATGCCAATAAATCAAACTAAGCGCACTCACAATTTACTTCAATAGATCTGCCTTAAAACCATTCTACAACAAGCCCTAAACTTCCAAGAGGGCATCCAACAGATTTACAAGGAAAACCCTCAACTAGATTCATAAGTTCAACACTACACATATGAAAACCATACATTTTTCTTCTTGTAGCGTTCTGTTGTCGCGATTTTTATGCCGCACTTTTTCTGCTGTGGTTTTTATGCAGCAATTTTCTTGCCGCACTTTTTCTGCCGCGGTTTTTCCGTCGCACTTTTCCTGCCATACTTTTTCTGCGACGGTTTTATGCCACACTTTTCCTACCACACTTTTTCTGCCGCACTTTTCCTGCCACACTTTTTTCTATCAATAATACCTTCCCAAATAATCTTTCACAAAATATATATTCAATAATATTCAATAGATTATTAAATGAGATACCTTTGCCTCTTATTTATACTTTCATGTAGCTTCCTCAAGGGGTTACCTTCTAACCATCTTAACCCACTTTCCTTATTTTAGGGCTAACCCACTTCTAACCACTTGTCCACTTAGTAATTTATCCATTAACTTTATTATTTAAATAATTTCTTTTGTATCCACTTTGACTTATAGTACACTCATCACTTCACTTTATTAATTACCTTCTAACCATCTTAAACCACTTTCCTTATTTTAGGGCTAACCCACTTCTAAACACTTGTCCACTTAGTAATTTCTCCATTAAATTTATTATTTAAATAATTTCTTTTGTATCCACTTTGAATTATAGTACCCTCGTCACTTCACTTTATTATTTAAATAATTTTTTATTTGCAACCACTTTGACTATTGTGACCTTTTGGGGCTTCTAGATGACTCATGAGGGTTCTTCAACTTCACATGGCCATAACTCTCTAACCGTGAGGAGTTATGTGACATTCCACATACCACCAGAAATGGCATGACATGTACTATCCATCTAGAATAGTATTACCTTCAAATATATTAAAAATCATACCATTATACATCAAACAAACTTGGTTGCATTACCCAAACATTTGTGCTACCAGAATTCGCTACCAGACTTTCTTCAAGGGTTGAAATCAATGACAACTAACCCAAATAATCAACAATCTCCCCCTTTGGCATTTATGGAAACACTCTGATGCAATAATGAAGTCATATCACTCATTCTCCCCCTGGAACCATTCCTCTGTGCTCTGCATCTGATAAATCTCTCCCCCTTTGTCATCAATGGAAAATATATCTTTCCATTTGGCGATGCTCCCCCTAACTGAATTGTCTTTGGGAATACTCCCCCTGACTGAACTCTTCATGAAACTGATCTCCCAACCTGAACTATCCTCTTTATGGTGCTTCCTCGTGTAGATATAAGACATATAAGATAAGCATTCAAAAGCATTCATTTTGGAGTACAAATTACTCCGAGACTCTGGCAAATATACTCAAAGGCTTCTCATGGAAGCGGTTTTGTAAAGATGTCTGCCACTTGTTCTTTTGTGCCCACATATTCAACTCTGATGTTCTTCTTTGCAACCTGTTCCCGTAGAAAGTGATACTTGATTGGAATGTGCTTCGTGTTATAGTGCATCACCGGGTTCTTTGAGATACTGATGGTGCTTGTATTATTACAATAGATTGGAATGGGCTCATCATACTCAAACTGTATATCTGTTAGATTTTGTTTCATCCATAGAACCTGTGTACAACATGTTGATGCTACAATATACTCTGCCTCAGCTGTAGATAAGGATACTGATGATTGCTTCTTGCTTAGCCATGATACTAAACACTCACCCAAGTAGAACACTGCTCCACTGGTGCTTCGTCGGTTATCAATGCAACCTGACCAATATGCATCTATGTAGGTAATAAGTGATAGATCCTTTCCTTTTGGATACCATAATCCAAACTCTTATGTTCCTTTGAGATATCTGAAAATCCTCTTCACTGCTACAACATGTGTTTGCTTTGGTGCTGCTTGAAATCGTGCCACTTGTCCAACTGTCTGCATTACATCTGGTTTGGATGTTGTCACATATAATAAGCTACCAATCATTGACCTGTATCAACGTTGGTCTGGATGTTGTCACATATAATAAGCTACCAATCATTGACCTGTATCGCCTCTGGTCTATAGACTTTGAATCATCATCTTTTCTCAACTTGTAATTGGTTTGCATAGGAGTGGTAACTGGTTTGCAGTCTTCCATTCCGAACCTCTTTAGCATTTCTATGATATACTTAGTTTGAGAAATAAAAATTCCTTGGTTTCTTTGACGTATGTGAAGACCCAAAAAGAAGGATAGTTCTCCGAGTCATGACATTTCAAATTAATTATGCATATCCTTTGCAAATTTCTGGCTTAACCTCTCATCATTGCTTCCAAAAATAATATCATCAACATAAAATTCAATTAATAAAATAATATCTTGAGTTACCGTGATGTAGAGGTTGTTGTTTGCACTTCCTTTTCTAAACCCTGCCTGATGTAGATATTTATCCAGTCTAGAGTACCATGCTCTAGGAGCCAGTTTTAGACCATACAAGGCCTTCTTCAATTTACACACATAATTTACGTTTTCTAACAAATGAAATCCTTCTGGTTGTTCAATGTAGACTTCTTCTTCAAGTTCCCCGTTCAGAAATGTTGATTTCATGTCCATATGATACACTTTAATATTCTTGGAGCATGCATAAGCTAAGAGCAATCAGATTGGTTCCATTCTGGAAACTAGAGCAAATGTCTCTTAAGAGTCGATTCCTTCAACATGTGCGTATCCTTTACATACTAATCTAGCTTTGTTCCTTGTAACCTGTCCATCTTCACTCAATTTATTTCTGAATACCCACTTTGTGCCAATCACATTCTTATTCTTTGCTCATGGAACCTGTTAGCACTGAGAGCCACCCTTAGATTGCGGGAGGATAAGCCCAGTACCCATCAGAGTTTTTGGTATGCGTGGAGGTCAATGGACAAAACTCAACATATGAATGATGTTCAACATGAATCTGGACAAGAAATGAACAGGGAAGTGAGGGCCACATTAACTTCATTCATTGAATTGAGTTTAAGTGTGACCAGAGGGAAGAATTAGTGAGAAAGGTGAACAAGACTGCTATGAGCATCAGGCTTTCAAGCAGCTTGGAGAAGAAAAATCCAGATTCAAGATCACTCTTGAGCTCAAGCTTTAGACATTGAAATATGTCCAAACAACACAATGACAACTGCACAATGATCAAACCTACATCACAATGCAACTACAACAACTCGATTGGATCCTCCATGCCCGAGCCATTCAGTGTAAGAGGGAAAAAGATAACAAGGGAGTTGACTAAAACTGGTCATGATACCACTGTAATCAAACCTACATTACAACAACATAACAACCCTCGATTGGATCCTCCATGCCCGAGTGTTTTAGCACAGTTTTTACAGAGAGATGAAAAGAACCCGACTTCTATTAACATGAAAGTCTCAAATTTGGTACATAGCCAGAGAACGGTTCTGGCATCAAAACATTACAAAATAGGGAGCTCTGCTCAACCAATTGACGATCTTAACAAAATATTAAAACTATCTATTTATACTTAGAACAATACTCCACTACCAAGAGTGTGACATGGTCACTACAATCAAAGATTTGTGTCGGTGAGTTCTTTTGTCAAATTGAACGTGCACCCCTCTGTCAGACGCGAGCTCATATCAGAATGGGTTTTGTAGGAAAATCTGCCCACATGGGTACCACGGGCTGACGGTTCAGTCCCCAAGGCTGGGCCTTCCATGCCTTCCATTTATGGAGTGAGCCAAGGTTTCAACCACCAGCTCTACTTTCATTAACTGCCTTTCCTCAGAGATTGAAAGAAAGTTAATGCTCAAGGAATGGCCACGTGCCAAGACCATAAGGGTGCCACCTATCTGTGTTGACAGATGCCACACATTTGGATCTCTAGGGCTCGGGGTCTAGCTCCTGTTCACTTGCTCCTTCTTCAATGTGACCTAGGGTCGTGGCCTTATGCAATTGCGTGATTGCGGGCGCGACCAAGGGTGGTTTGAAAGAAAACCTCTTTTGTCCCCGCAATTCACCTTGAACTGCCACACATCCCTTTCTAAAAACCATGGTTCTGATTGCGGCCTGCCCTTGAAATTTTAAAACATGCGCACCTTTCGACCCCACAATGGAGCGTGACCATTGATCTTGTGATCTGAGATGAGGCTTCCTGATCAACGGCCCAACACTGGCACCTTTTAGATTGATGGATCAGATCTTCCCTTTTCAAATTGATGACCAAGATCTGCTTCGCGATTCAGGCTTTGGGCCTTTCAATAGTCAATATTTATTTGCTCCAGGCAAATTATCTGGAGCTAGGGATATGATGACGTGTGGCCCTCTATATATCGATGGATGAAATCCCTTCGTGTCTCTGGGCTTCGGGAGAATCAAATCTCAAACCTAGGATTTCAAAAGATTTTACCCAGAGGTGCCAATATACTGTCGCGTGTCCTCATGAATTGAACGACCGAGGATTACTTCGGGCCTTTAGCTGGAGCTCATGGATTTATGCCACATGTCCCACTGATGGGTGGTCCAGATGAAGTCATATGATGTCATGTCTACTGATATGTCATGATAAGGAGGTTGACATGGCCATGACCGAATGACCTGGAAAGAGTTCCACGCGTCATGCATGATGAGAGTGTGTCACGTGCTTCGGGTCTTCGGGACTTTGGTGCTTCGGGACTTCGGGACTTAGGTGCTTTTCTCATTTTAAAACTCCCAAAGTAAAAATCCTGGAGTGACAGATCTGATGACGCATGGCATTCTGGATTTGGACGACCGAGATCCACTTCGGGTCTTCGGGCTCCAAGAAAACCAAAACTCAAATCTCACTTACTCTTCCATGCTGTTTTACCCAAATCTATGGATCTGACGACACATGGCTCTTGCTAATCGATGACTCAAATCCATTTCGGGCATTCGGGACTTCAGGCCTTCAACCACTTTGGCAGCTTCGACAAATTCGACTGCTTCGGCTTTTCGTGACTTCGACGCTTCGGGTCTTCAGGAATTCTAAGAATTTATGACTTCAAATCTCCCAAAGCTCATTTCCCCGAAGGCTTTGATCGACTTCCACATGTCCCCTTTAAGATCAACGGTTGATATTCACTTCAGAGCCTTTTTCTCTGGTGCTATACTTCGCACAAGTTTTCACTCCCGAATGCCCGTGAGCTGCTGATCTGGACTGTTCCTAGAATCGTCGCTGCTGAAAGATCAAAACTTCCTTCTGCTTATGCTTCAATTCTGAAACAAACTGTTAAGAAAGCTACACTTTGTGTTCATGGCTGCGGCCTACATGATCAGGAATTTGGACGACTGGCTGTGAGATGAGAAAATAGGGAGACCAGTGACTGGAACGTAGGAGGCGAGTGCTCATCCTCAGAGAAAAACAGAGGGGCTTGGGGCCAAGATTTCTTTCGGTTAAGATATTGAGGGAAACCAGGGCACATAAACGAACAAGGGCACACAACAGACGACTTTACACGTCGAAAGTGGACAAACTTAAGACTTGTCGATTCGAAAAGGATAGAGACAGGGAAAGACTACATATTTAGGTATATTGACACACACCTACGGTCCTCTACAACCTTATGTTGTAACATTTGGCTCCACAGGGGATGGGATGCTCCCTGCGAGTTGCCAAGAATGCACAGTTTCAGTGCCTTAGTTGTTGGGCTATGGAGTCTAGCTCAAAAATTGCGCCAAAGAAAATAGGGAAATATGTACACTACTCTACTAAAAAACGAAAATGAACACATGGGCTTCAGAAGGAACTTATTTATGTACACTCCTAGACTAACTGATTTTTACAAAGTGCTAGCTGAAAGAAAACTTACACCATTGCCACTCAGACTTCTCGGTAATAAAATTCTTCTCTTTTTTGCAAATAATCCATAAAAGGTAAGGGAAGTATGACAACATAAAGAAAACATGTATGGGAAAACTGACAATACATCCAAATCGCGATAAAATGAATAATTTTGCAGGGTCCAATGCTTTTGGAAAACACAGGTCCATATACAACTCCACAGGGTCACAAAATTTATAATCATGAAAGCTCGACTGGTAAGAAATTACCTCTTGTACTTCATTGTCTCTCACTCGTTGTTTGATGTCCTCAGAGTGTATAGGTGGGTAGAGGACTGATGCGGGTTGGCTAATCCGAGGTGATATTTTCTCATTTACAGGTTCAAGACAAGAGATAAACTGCACATTTAGCTTCTCCATCTCTCCTTTGTCTGCTCCGATAACATCTGCTAGCTGAGAGCAAGCAGTATCTTCATGTATATCCATGGATGGATGTTTCTTTCTATCATGTTGTTCTTGGTAGGAGCTTTTGCTTTCATAAGAAGATTGGTAGCCTATGCTTTCTACTTCTGAATACTCATCAGAGGTCGGTGAGCGCAGAACTCTTTTATCTTGCAAAGAAAAAAAACAATCTCTTAATTCTTTTCTTCAACCATTTCTTCTTTTAAAACTGAGACAACATGCATACTAGGGGCGAAAAATAATGCATCCATAGCTATGCCATCATCAACTCTATCATCAATCATATCTGGAAGGACTTCGTCTTGGGAAATAGAGAGAGAAAACCTTTCATCCGTATTTGCAAGATACTCACTTTTATCCTCGCTTTCTCTCTCAATTAGATCTTTACCAGACTCATCACACAAGGAACACTCTATCATCTGCAGAATGTGGAGTGCCAACTTTTTGCAACAGTCATAAAAAATAAGATGAGTCGGGCAAATCTTCTTGTAATACAAATTAAAAGCATCGTGAAAATCCTTCAAAGAATGGATACTAGCAGCAGGGGGAGATAGACACCAGTCAAGAGCATCTTCCTCTAAATAAAATCCGAACATCTTGATCCAAACATCCTCATGAAAGAAGTCGTGCTCGAGCATGCACACATGAAATTTTAATAAGTGCTTACCGGGATCGTCATACTTGATTCCTCTGAATCTCAGAATATAGTCATCCCATTCATCTCTATCTGGTACTAGATGTGGATAACCAGCTATGGCTGAGAAATTTAAAGGGGCAAATCTCGGAGCCAAGATAGCCGAGAGATGTGGCTCCCCCTTTTCTCCTTCATGGCTCTCCCCAGCATCAGATTCACAATCACCATAAACAAGAACCATGGAGAAGCACTGCTCTTCGTTGTCTTTGTTGGGATATCGATCAAAAGTTGTTTTCTCTTGGTCAGTATTCGACCTCACTTCTTCATCATAAGCAGGGCTGCCAAGAACATCTCTTTCCAGGACCAGAATATCCTCTGCATTTTCTTCGTAAGAGCGGCGAGAAAAATCTGCCTTCAATTCCTCTATTCTTGCAGAAAGTGATTGTATCAGCTCCATCTTCTCCTCCGGGGGATGTCCCTCATCCTCACAACTTTCGCAAGAATGAACTATGTCCCAAACACCATCTCTATACTCCTCACAATAGTTTTGACATATTAACTCAGAGGAATAATACCTTTGACAATGAGTATTGAAAGCTAATGAGAACATGGACATCTTCAATAATACATCCTCATGATGTATTTCCCACTGATGCATGAGTTCATGAAACTCACGGATATGCTCGGCCAGGTTGTCATCTCTATGTTCTCTAAATATGGGCAAAAAATCACCCCACTCTTCTATAGTAGGAACAACATTTGGGAAACTAGGAACAACAAAGAAATTAAAAGGAGCGAACCTCTGAGCCAAGATGGCTTCCATCTAAAAATATGACTTCTTAAAACTGAGGAGTCGCCACTGGATTATTTAAACATGGAGTCGCCAGGTGAATGATATGCATTCTGAAAGTGTCTGGTCTTTGTGCACCATCAAAGACCAGATCTGGTCATTATCTTTCTCCCAGGGAGATTTTCAATATGGGACAACAACTAAAGCCTTCTCGAGAAAGCTTTCATTTCTTGACAATCTTCTCTGGGTCAACTTCAGGTGTAGCTAGAGGTAGCTGCGGAGTAGACGTCATGTGTTTGATTTTAGGAGCCACAACTGAAACAGTGGAGTCACCAGGTGCAAGTTGCAATCTTCAATGGTACTGATATCTGATGCACCTTCATAATCATAACTTCTTTGTCATTTTATCCGAGGGAAATGTCTTCAATTCGTTCCCCAACAATGACGCCAAGAATGTTAGCAGTGAGAGTCACCCTCAGATTGCCGGAGGATAAGCCCAGTACCCATCAGATTTTTTGGTGGATGTTGGTTTTATATGAGTGGAGGTCAATGGACAAAACTCAATATATGAATGATGTTCAACATGAAACTGGACAAGAAATGCATAGGGAAGTGAGGGCCACATTAACTTCAGTCTGTGAATTGATTTTAAGTGTGAGCAGAGGGAAGACTTAGTGAGAAAGGTGAACAAGACTGCTATGAGCATTAGGCTTTCAAGCAGCTTGGAGAAGAAAAACTTAGACTCAAGATCACTCTTGAGCTCAAGCTTCAGACACTGAAATATGTCCAAACAACACAGTCACAACAACACAATGATCAAACCTACATCACAATGCAGCTACAACAACTCGATTGGATCCTCCATGCTCGAGCCATTCAGTGTAAGAGGGAAAAAGATAACAAGGGAGCTGACTAAAATTGGTCACGATACCATTGTAATCAAACCTACATTACAACACCATAACAACCCTCGATTGGATCCTCCATGCCCGAGTGTTTTAGCACAATTTTTACAAAGAGATGAAAATAAGTTGGCTTCTATTAACCTGAAAGTCTCAAATTTGGTCGTAACTAGAGAACATTTCTGGCATCAAAACATTTCAAAATAGGGAGCTCTGCTCAACCAATTGATGACCTTAACAAAATATTAAAACTATCTATTTATACTCGGAAAAATACGCCACTACCAAGAGTGTGACCTGGTCACTATAATCAAAGCTTTGCGTCAGCGAGTTCTTCTGTCAAACTAAACGTGCACCCCTCTGTTAGACACGAGCTCAGATCGACATGGGTTTTGCAAGAATGTATGCCCAGGGGTACCACGGGATGACGGTTCAGTCCCTAAGGCCGGGCCTTCCATGCCTTCCTTTTATGGAGTGAGCCGAGGTTTCAACCACCAACTCTACTTTCATTAACTGCCTTTCCTCAGATATTGAATGAGATTTAATGCTTAGGGAGCGGCCACGTGCCAAGACCATAAGGGTGCCACCTGTCTGTGCTAACCACTGCCACGCATTTGTCTCTCCAGGGATCGGGGGCTAGCTCCTGTTCACCTGCTCCTTCTTCAATGTGACCTAGGGCCATGACCCTACGCAATTGTGCGATTGCGGGTGCGACCAAGGGTGGTTTGAAAGCAAACCATTTTTTTCCCTGCAATTCACCCTGAATTGCCACACGTCCCTTTAGAAAAACCACGATTCCGATTGCAGGTTGCCCTTGAAATTTTAAAATGTGTGCACCTTCCGACCCCGCAATGGAGTGTGATCATTGATCTTGTGATCTGAGGTGAGGCTTCCTGATCAACAACCCAGCTCTAGCACCTTTTAGATTGATGGATCAGATCTTCCCTTTTCAAATCGACGATCGAGATCTTTTTCACGATTCGGGCTTTGGGCCTTTCAATAGTCAAACTTTATTTGGTCCAAGAAAATTATCTGGAGCTAAGGATATGATGACACATGTCCCTCTAGATATCGACGGATGAAATCCCCTTGTGTCTTCAGGCTTCGAGACAATCAAATCTCAATTCTGGGCTCCCAAAAGCTTTTACCTGGAGTTGCAGATCATATACTGACGCGTGTCCTCATGAATTGAACGAATGAGGATTACTTCGGGCCTTTAGTCAGAGCTCATGGATTTATGCCACATGTCCCGTTGATGGGTGGTCCAAACTACGTCATATGATGTCACGTCTTCTAATGTGTCATGGTAAGGAGGGTGACATGGCCATGACCGAATGACCTGGAAAGAGTGCCACACATCATGCCTGATGAGAGTGCGTCATGTGCTTCAGGTCTTCGAGACTTCAACGCTTCGGGTCTTTGGGACTTTGGGCCTTCGAGAATTTGGGACTTTGGGACTTAGGTGCTTTTCTCATTTTAAAACTCTCGAAGTAAAACTACCAGAGTGACAGATCTGATGACGCGTGGCATTCTGGATTTGGACGACCGAGATTCACTTCAGGTCTTCGGGCTCCGGGAAAACCAAAAATCAAATCTCACTTACTCTTCCATGCGCTTTTACCCGGAGCTGTGGATCTGACAACACGTGGCTCTTCCTGATCGATGACTCAGATCCATTTTG
Organism: Picea engelmannii; assembly: GCA_009831015.1. NCBI lineage: Eukaryota > Viridiplantae > Streptophyta > Pinopsida > Pinales > Pinaceae > Picea > Picea engelmannii. Next base: position 11,415 of record ML825158.1, on the reverse strand, counting down.
GGCCTTCGGGACTTCGAGCCTTCGACAACTTCGACAAATTCGACGGCTTCGGCTTTTCGAGACTTTGGTGCTTCGGGTCTTCGAGACTTCTAAGCATTTCTCATTTCAAATATCCCAAAGCTCATTTTCCCGAAGGCATAGATCGACTGCCACCTATCCCCTTTAAGATCAATGGTTCATATTCATTGCGGGGCCTTTTTCTATGGCGCTATACTTCGCGCAAGTTTGCACTCCCAAATTCCCGTGAGCCGCTGATCTGGACTGTTCCTAGAATCGCCGCCGCTGAAAGATTAAAACTACCTTCTGCTTATGCTTCAATCCTGAAACAAACTATTAAGAAAGCTGAAATTTGTGTTCATGGCTGTGGCCTATACGATCACGAATTTGGACGTCTGGATGTGAGCTGAGAAAACAAGGAGACTAGTGACTGGAACGCAGTAGGCAAGTGCTCATCCTCGAAGAAAAACAAAGGGGATTGGGGTCGATATTTCTTTCGGTTAAGATATTGAGGGAAACCAAGGCACAAAAATGAACAAGGGCACACAGAAGATGACTTTACATGCCGAAAGGGGAGAAACTTAAGAATTTTCGATTCGAAAAGGATAGAGACAGGGAAATACTACAGATTTGGGTATATCGACACACACCTACGGCCCTTGACAACCTTATGTGATAACATAACCAATTCCCAAGTGTCATTCTTCTCTATTTGATCCAATTCTTCATCCATGGCCTTATTCCAAAATTCGTCCTTGCTGGCCTCTTAAAAATTGTTTGGTTCAATCGTAGATGAGAGTGCTAGGTGTGTTTGTTTTGGTGAATAGATTCTTCTTCTAGTCTCAACTCCTACATCTTTGTTTCTGATAATTTGATCTGAAGTATGATTCTTCTGTACTCGTTTTCTAGGTGTCTTTGGAGGCACTTGATGAACTTGCTCTTCTACTTCTGTCTTATCCTATTCATCTCCCCCTTCTACTTCTTCTCCATCTTCTATTTCTTCTTTGTAAAGTTGTTCCATTGATTCATTTTATTCTTCCTTTAATTCTCGTCTACCTGTTTCAACAATTGTTACATTGATGCTTTCCACAAATTTTTTCAACCTCAGATTGTAACACTTGTATGCTTTCCTTGTACTTATATAACCAACAAGTACTCCTTTGTCTACACGAGAGTCAAACTTTTCCATTCTGCCATATTCTCTTTGGATGTAGCATTTGCTTCCAAATAATCTGAAGTGCTTCACATTTGTTGGTCTTCCTTTCCATAGCTCCTAGGGGGTTTTTTCAGTGTTGTTTCTGAGCATTACTCTGTTTTGAATGTGAAATGTTGTATGCACTGCATGTGTCCAAAAGATATCAGTCAATTTAGAATCCATTAGCATTGTTTGGGCCATTTCCTATACTATCCTGTTCTTTCTTTCAACAACTCCATTCTATTGAGTTGTCCTAGCAACGAAGAATTGCCTTTTTATTCCATGCCTGCTGAAGTAGTCCATAAATTCATTTGAATTGAAATCTCCTCCATTATCAGATCTCAAACATTTGACTTTTGAATCCATTTTATTTTCAACCATTTCCTTGTAGACCTTGAAGTTTTCAAAATCTTCTGACTTATTCTTGAGAAAGAAAACTGCAGTCATTCTTGTATAATCATCAACTAATAACATAAAATATTTCTCACCTTTTAAACCCTTTGTTGTAGTTGGTCCAACTAGATCAGTATGCACAATTTCCAGTGGTCTTGTCGTTGAATATTCCTTTGATTTAAACCTGGTCTTTGTTTGCTTTCCTTGTTGACAATGCTTGCATAAAGTGTTGGTCAGTTTTGTTATCCGGGGCATTTCTCTATCTGCTTCCTTATTGCTGACATTGACAAGGTTATCAAAGTGTATGTGACCCATTCTTTTGTTCCATAGCCAAATTTCATCTTCCTTTCCTAGACAACACTTTTCATTTCCATTTTCACTTAATACATATATGTTGCTTGAAGTTCTTACAATCAATTTTCCTGAACCTTCTTTTCTTATCTCGCACTTTTGTGAATCAAAAGTAACTTCATGACCTTGATCACACATTTGACTCACACTTAGAATATTATGCTTCATATCTTCTACTAGTAGAGCGCTTTTTTCCTTGGTATTCTTGTTTCCAATATTGACTGTGTCTTTTCCAATGATTTTAGCTGAATCATCATTTCCGAAGGAGACTGATCCATCTCTTTCCTTTCTTAATGTAAGAAACTTGTCTTTATCACTTGTCATGTGTTTTGAACAACCATTGTCAACATACCAACCACGTTTCTTCTACTTAGCTTGTAGAGAGAGTGTGCATTCTTCATTGATATACTGATTCAACTTTCTTATCCATGTTCTCTTATGAGGTTCTTGTCTGTGACTGTTTTTGTTCAGTTGTGGATCTCTAGGAGGAACTGTCATTCTGCAATCTTTGGCTATGTCTCCAAATTTGTTACACTTGTAGCATTCCACTTCAGTGCTCAATGATTCAAACCTATTGTAACTTCTTCTCTGTGTTTCACTAGGCCTTCTTGGATAACCCTTTTGTGTACGACTTTCAAAGTTGTTTATGTTTCTTCTGTTCGACAACACAGGTATTCCAACAGAGGACGAACACCTTTAGTAACCACTCACATAACCAGATCAAAGATCAACACACCGATGTTTTCACGTGGTAAAACCCCTACGGGGAAACATCCACGGACCCAACCAACGCGACCACTTGGAGCAGTTTATTAATGCAAAGAAAAAGATTACAGAGAGATTTTACAAGATATTTTCTCACAATCGATCATCGGCAAATGACCCTCCATGCTCTTTAAATAGAGATCATGGACCAATCGGGTGTTAAGCCACG
>ML825156.1:108538-140765 GCA_009831015.1 Picea engelmannii | reverse complement strand
ACTGAATAAAATTGTGTATCAGTTTCATATCTTTATTCATTATAGGTACAAAGTTATGATTATTTCAAGTTAAGGTTGTTGACTAACCCAAAACTAATCATGGTTGGGACAAGCAGTTGATGAGTTGGCACATACATGAGGTGTATAGTTGATGATGTTGGTACATATTGATGAGTATTTGAAACATGATTGGTATATACTTAGTACATGGTTGGATGCACTTGTTTATGGTACAGGTTGATTACAGGTTTTTTGACACAGGTTGGTGCATGGTTGATGCTCTTGTTTATGGTACAAATTGATATATGTTGAGGATTGTTGCCTCATCTCAGTTGGTGCTGAGAATGTAAGTTGAGTCTTGCATATAGATATGGTGCTCTTATAGAGTTGTACTCTATTCAGTTGTTGTTGAAAAACCCCCGGATTGCAGTCCATAATAAAAAGAAAAATTGTACATACATCTTGTGTTCCTTGTGGAGATGATTTATTGATGATATGTTGCTGATATATGTTGCTGATATGTATTCACATCTATCTGATTATTAATGACAACAATGAGTAATGAGTAAATTTATAATGCTAACTAATGAGTTTTGTGTAAGAGGGAAGTTTTGGGAAAAGATCCCCACACTCATTCACCCCCCCTCTAAGTGTGGTAGGTGTGTCCAACATAATATACTAGAAGGGTATTTTTCTATCCATAACTTTTCGAATAGAGAAAAAATTACTTTTGTGCTCCTCAAAGCCATTCCCCATGTCAAAGATTGGTGGGAAACTTTCTGTGAGCAAAAGGAAATAGAGGAAACCTCATTATTTTTAGTCACGACCACCTGGGAATCCTTCAGGGATGCTATTAAGGAACAATACTACCCTGTCAGAAGTTATGACGACCTGCATACCAAATGGACCACACTGTGGCAAGAAAGAGACCAAGCAGTGCTAGATTTCATAAATATCTTCCATACCTTGCGCACCAAGTTAGGCATCAAATATTCAGAGTGACATCTGGTGCTCAAGTATAGCGGTGCTATGCATAGATAAATCTAGACCAAAATGGAATTTCTGGACATCTCATCCTTGGGAATGGCCTACCGATAGCACAAGCTCAAAATCAAGCACAAGCTCAAACAAAAGACGCGACAATTTGGGCCTGGGAACCCCTCACAACAAAATCTAGGAAAGGGCAGCCCCAACCCACTGAACAAAGGATAGAGAAAATATGGACAATATCAGGACAACCAGTCCAAGCCGCAAGAAAAGAAGGACACCGAAAAGACAAAGAAAGATACAGGGAAGTGGTGCGACTTCCATAAGAGAACTTGTCATAACACTGCTGATTGCTGCTCAAAGCAGTCGCTAGTGGCCGAAGTGAAAGCCTTTGAATTAGATGCAGATTCTTACTTTGAGCTAGAACAAAAAAGGGGAAGACAAATCATTAATGCGGAACCCAGTGCCACTGTTTCTACCACCAAGCTCCATCCTGGTGAACTAGACGAGCCAGAAGAAGGAGAGTGCCTCTTCCATTCACAGATGTGGGTAAAAGGCACCCCGCTGCACTTCATCATTGATAGTGGTAGCTAGAATAACCTCATCTCAGCAAAGGTCGTCAAGCGGCTGGCCCTACCAAGAACGTCGCACCCACAACCCTACACCATTGGATGGCTCCGCCAAGGAAGCAATCTTCGTGTCAGCCAATAGTGTCGAATATTGTACGGCATCAAGCCCTTCAAAGACGAGGTATTGTGTGATGTTGCTCCTCTCGAAGTTTGTGATGTTCTTTTGGGCCAACCTTATTTATGGAAACGTCATGTTGTATATGAGTCTAGGCCTCATAGTTTTATTATTACTTTGAATAGGAAATTGTACAGGATACTCGAGGAAGTCCCACCTAGTGCTATTTACTTGATATCTGCTAAGAAATGCAGGAAGGTCATCTCTTAGATGATGAATTTTTTATTCTTCATGATTCGCTCTCATAATAAGTGAAAGATCACATCCACATCCAGGGTCTCTACAACCGACCTCTCCACACAGCATAAGCAAGTGGATAAGGTCGTGGAAGAATACTCAGATATCTTCTCCTCACCTAAAGGGGTACCTCTACAGTGCTAGGTCAAGCACCCCATCAATCTGACATTCGACGCACCGTTGCCTAATGGGCCAGTTTATCGTCTCTCTTTGTTAGAGAATGAGGAGATCAAGTGATAGATCCAAGAACTACTCCACAAGGGGCACATCTACCCCAGCTCATCACCTTGCAGGAGACCAATTGTGATGGTACAGAAGAAAGATGGAACCTGACAACTCTGTATTGATTACTGGGCTCTGAATAAAATTAGAGTCAGAAATCGGTACCCAATTCCCCAAATCGATGACCTCCTTGATCAACTCATGGGGGGAAAATACTTCAGTAAGATTGATTTGAAGTCTGGCTACCACTAGGTTTTGATAGAACATACAGATGTATGGAAGACCGCCTTCAAGTCAAAGGAAGGCCTTTTTGAATGGTTGGTCATGCACTTTGGTTTGACAAATGCTTCAGCCAGTTTCATGAGGATGATGGATGATATCCTGCGGCGATTCACCAATACGTTTGTAGTGGTGCATCTGGATGACATTCTAATTTACAACAAGACTTGGGCCGAACACTTGCAACACATTCAGTAGGTTCTGCACACCCTGAGACAGCACAAGCTATATACCAACTTGGAAAAATGCTCCTTCGCCATGGATAGGGTCCATTACCTGGGCTACATCATTGATCAACAAGGCGTACATGTGGATCCAACCAAGATCGAAGTCATCCATGACTGGCCAACCCCAACAACACTCAATGAGCTTCGAAGCTTCTTGGGCCTTGCCAATTTCTATTGCAGGTTCGTGTTAGGTTTCTCCCATATTGCATGGGCCCTCATCCAAATAAACAGGGGTGGTGGTAAGGTGAATTTTTCATGGGGCCAGTCCCAACAACAAGAGTTCAATGATTTGAAGCAGCGCTTGTGCTCAGCCCTAGTACTTTCACTATCAGACCTACAACATCCCTTTGAGATCGAGACAAATGATTCAGATTATGCTGTGGGTGCCGGTCTCACTCAGAACAACCAACCCATGGCCTATCATAGTGAGACACTGTTAGATACTATCCGTAAGTACCCTACTTATGACAAATAAATGTACTCCATTGTGCAAGCATGTCGTCAGTGGAGACATTACATTCTTGGGAAGGAGACAGTCATCCACACCGATCATAAGCCAGTGCAGTTCATGCAGACACAGGGAAAATTGGAGAATGACTACCATCAAAAGTGGTGCACATACTTGCAACAATTCCACCTCAACATCAAGTATAAAATAGGAAGCACCAATCACGTCGCTGATTGCCTCAGTAGATTTCCATTGACAACACTCACCATAGTACTAGACTCTTGCAGCCATGAGACATCTGGATGGCCCCAATTCTATTTGACAGAGTCACCCTGACTTCACCACCACCTACCAAATGTTGGGTGCAAACGCAATTGTCAATAATTTCCATCTTCAGGATGGGTTGTTGTGTCATATGGACCATATTTGTGTTCCATCAAGTGAGGGAGTGAAGCTGATCTAGGAATCCCACTACAGCCGGGTGGCAGGACATTTCAGCGTCAAAAAGACAGTGGCAATGCTACATAAACATTTCTACTGGCCGAAACTTTGACAGGAGGTCAGCAAGTATATCAGGTCTTGCACTGCCTAGGCTATTTCCAAATCAACCACTAAGAAATAGGGCCTGTACACCCCTCTTCCTACTCCTAACATGCCATTTGAATCCATCTCAATGGACTACATGTTGGGCCTCCCATCCACCAAGCAGGGAAATGACTGTGTTTTTGTGGTTGTTGATCGCTTTTCTAAGATGGCAATTCTGGTTTCCTGCAAGAAGAGCATCACAACAGAGGCCACTGCCAAACTCTTCTTTGAAYGAGTCTGGGTAAAATTTGGAATCCCACAAACCATTGTCTCAAATAGGGATAGTTGATTTMTCAACASATTCTGGTCGATCTTCTGGTCACTACTGGACACCAAGCTCACCAAATACACRACCTTCCACCCCCAGACAGATGGCCAAACCAAGGTTGTAAATCGAATGATTGTGCATATCCTTCGCATGTATAATTCAAAGCACCCTCACACATGGGATGAGAGCCTTCCCTATGTCCAACATAGCTACAACTGAGCCCTACATAGCTCAACCAACCACAACCCCTTTCAAGTGGGGTTGGGATTCCAACCATTGGGTCCCACAGATGTTGCACTTCCCCTTGCGGTCACCTCGACCGACTCATCTCCTGCTCCAACTGAAGATGACAAAGCCACCCATTTCATTGAGTGGATTGAGCACATCCGCCAACAGGTTCAGGATATTCTACAGAAGTCCATTGAAAAGTACAAACAATGCCATGATCAACGTCGGGTGTTGCATAAGTTTCAGGTGGGAAACAAAGTTTGGTTGCACTTGCAGAAAGAATGCCTTACAGGACCCCATCAAAAGTTTTTCCCACTCTGTTATGGGCCGTACACTATCACCAATGCTGTGGGGGATAATTCGTTTGAGCTCAACATTCCTCCTTTCCTTGGCTTGCACCTAGTGTTCAACGTGGATCTCCTTCGCCCTTATTTCCCACCATTATTGGACACCTCAGAAGTAGCAGAAAGGATGACAACAACAGTGCTCAACCCTGAATGCATACAATAGGCATCCAATGATTATATTGTGGACAGACAGATCAAGGGCACTCGACAACAAAGGATCCATCTTTATCGAGTCGTCAAAGCAGGGCAGCTCCTGCACCAAGGCAAGTTGCTTACCCGAGCCCAAATTCAACAGAAATTTCCTCATCTGACGGGGGACCTCAACGCAATGGAGAAAATTGCTTCCTAAGGAGGGAGGATTGATCCAGATGGATATTAGTGGCCACCCACCTTTTCCAACTGGCTCAAAACAATTTTTTGACAATTTTGGCAATTTACTATTTTTAGCAGTTTTAAGTTCTGGGGCCATTTTGAGGGCCTAAATGAAGGTTTTTCGGGATCAATATCCTCAATTATAGCCAAAGGAATGATTTATCCCCCAAAATGAATCTCCTCAATGATACCTTTCCAATGGGCTATCACACACCTAAAACGGAGATCGTATGCAAAAGTTACGACCTCGGGAAGTTGATGTTCCAACTTACCCAAACGAGGCCCACATGACTTTTGGCACTTCATCTCCTAGGGTTGGGTTTTTGGATGTCTATGGTTTTTTTCATTCTTTCTTATTGTAAAAGGGCCTTCAGAGCCTCATTGTAACCTTCTTCTTGCGAATGCGTGCTGCCGTCACATCTCTTCTTAGAGATAAGCCGCCACCATTCCAACAAGCTTGTTTTCGTTGCATTTTACAGTGTCAACTTATTTCGTTATTGAATAGAAAACCAATTTTACTGTATCTTTGTTATTTTGTGTTAAGAACCTGTTAATAATCTGTATTCATTTTGTTCTGCTCATAAAATCTGGATTATTCATTCACCATTAACTAGGATCGCAAAGGTGGCTAAAATAACACATATCATTATCCATTTAGTTGTCGCCACTACTCGACAGCCCGAAACCGCAATAAAGAAGAACCATTCGAAGATAATACAAGATAATACAATCATAATCCTTCTTTAAATCAATCTTCAGAATTAATGCTTGTAATTTCTTTTCATGAATACGATGGAGACACTCATGTCCAGTCCCAATGGCATCAATTATTTTCCTTCCTTTTAAAAAACTGAATTGCTCCTCTGATAAAGCACGATACAATATAGGCCTAATTCTCTTTGCAATGATCTTAGAGATAATATTATAGCATAAGTTACAGAACACTATTGGGCAAAAATCCCCAAAGGTAGCAGGACCATTTACCTTTGGAATTAGAGAAATACACGTCGAGTTCATGGATCTCTTCACCTCGCCCGAAAATCAAGACTCCTCAACTGCCTCCAACAGGTCGTTAGATACCATATCAAAATAGTTGAGAAAAAAATCTACAGTCCACCCATCGAGTCCATGACTCTTGTCCTTAACCCTTTAAAACTTCTAAAATTTCCTCAATAGTACACGGTTTCTCAAGAGTGATAACATCCTTCACTGAGACAATCCTTTGATAAAGGCAGACAACAACAATATTTTCTTCAATTCTAGTATGTTCCACTTCTTTGTAGAAGCTGCTAAAATACCTCACAACTTCTGACTTTATAGCTTCCTATCCCTTGTGTACACAATCAAGCTCATATGATACCTCCCATAAATGCTTTTTATTTCTCCTGAAACTGGCAAAACGATGGAAGAATTTGGAATTTTTATCACCACATTCGATCCACGTGGCCCTACGTTTTTGGCGCAAATGTTCCTCATATGCTAGAAGCATCTTGTTTCGTTTCGATTCCAGAGTTTTTAACCGAGGACTTGAGGCAATAACATAATCCATATCAATTATATGCATGGTAAGTGTTGCAATATCCGCTTCGATGGATTATAAAGAACGAAGATTAGAAACTTTTCTTATCTTGGTCCACTCCTTTACCCGATGTTTTAATGTTTTTAACTTGTTAGTCAATCTATGTTGTGTTCCTACCACCTCAGATAGTTCCTTATTACTCCAAACTTCCTGAAATACAACACCAAAGGACCCTTATTTCATTAATGCCGGATTGAATTTGAAGGGATATGTTATGGGCTCATAACCATAATCCAGTTGAAACAAAACTAGGGCATGGTCATAAATGTAGGGGAATTCTACCCAAGAGAGAAACCTGGTTGATTCATTGAGAAGCGAATCAAATGCAAAATCCCTATCCAGTCTCTCTTGAATTCTATCTGACCCACCATGCCCATTGTGCCAAGTAGGCATCACCTCCACAGGAAGAACGTCAACTAACTGATGTTTAGAAACAATTTCTTTGAAAAAGGTTTCCAATGAGTCCGGTAAGGGAAACACCCCCCACACCTCATCGAATCCCACAGATAAGTTCAAATCCCCTGCTAATATAAGATCGGACTATGCAAGCAGTCTAGTTGCATCCACCTACTCCCATAACTACCTATGCCCGGTGCATGGTCCATATACATTTAATAAGAAAATATTTCCTTTAGCCGGAATGAAAGAACCTGCCAATAAGATCCCACCAGCACACAAGTAATGTTTTAAGCCAATAAGATCCCACCAACACACAAGTAATGTTTTAAGTAAAAAACATTCGGGTTCCATGCCACCAAAATTCCTCCTGACTTCCCAACAGAGCTAACAACATTGTTCATCCAGGTAGGGCACAAAGAGTTCATAAAAATCCCGGCCTTATCTTCTGCCACTAAAGTCTCTTGAATGAAAATAATACTCAGCTTTGTATTACGAAGAAATCTATGCAGGGAAGGCCATTTGTGGGGGCCTCCCACCCCTATGATGTTCAAGGAGAGGAGGATCATGATTTAGCCTTGGAAAGGGATTTCATGCCTTTAAGCACCCCCAATTCAAGTGAAGTAGCAAGATGTTGTTCAACAGTCGAAGGAAAAAGTCCTTGTTTCTTAATATCACTGCGAGTTTTGATCGGAGAAAATTCTTGATCCAAGCCCCGTGACCATGCAAGATATTTTCCTGGCCCTCCATCCACGGATGATTAATTTTGTTTCCTATCACCCTCAAAGGTACCCTTTTTTGCTTCCAATCCCCAATGGGAAAGAAGGGGAGTAGTGTTTATAGTCGCCCTTAGTGACGAAGTCAAGGAGGTGGTAAATTGGTCGAGGATCGGATCTAACATGGGATGCGTAGAAGTCAAAGGGTTTGAAATGGTAGAATCCAAGGAGGAGGGTAATGTAGTTTCAACAAGGGGGGGGAACTAGACTGACAACCAAAGACAGAGGATTTGGTAAATTAACCAAACCTTCCAAATGACCCTCACAAATTGGGTCCCTCGAAGAAATACACGCCCCTGTTTCAGAAGGAAAAAAGCCTGCTGGGAAGGAATTGACAAGGAAATCCCTTTCCCACAAAGATAGTTTCAAAAATAAAGCAGGACAATAGGTTTGTAACTTACCTAGAAATGAGTCTGCTACCAGTGGAGAATCAAATTCGAAGCTCCCAGCTTCACCACCTCCCATTTCAGCTTGGTGTTCTTCAGACATATAGTAATTATTTGTTTCTGAATCAGAATGTACCTCTGGTGAAGATACTCCTATCCCGAGAGTATAGTCTTTACGCAAATGTCTCATCTTTCTACAGTTTAAGCATCAAAAGGGTAGTCCTTGGTAATCCAGTCTTTGGACCGAGACTTGACCACGCCATTCTACCTCAATGGTGTCCATTAGACCATCATGTATGTCCAGTTCCACTAGGATATGGGCCATGTGCTTATCCTTGGACTGTAGTCCAACTTCACCAACCTTTAGAAATCTCCCTAAGAGGTTACCTATAGCCGACACTTATTTTTTATTCCAAAGATTTAGCGGGAGACCTAGTAGCAGGACCCAAACATGATGAAGACTGAAATAATCCATAGCAGGATTGAAACTTGTTCTCCAATGCTTTACCATGCTACTAACTCCCTCAAAATCCCAAAAGCCACCCTTAATCAGCTCGGTATCCTCTAGACACATAAAAATCAAGCCGAACCAACCAGAAGGTAGTATCAAGTGTTCTGTCACATATCCGATAATGGGCAACCAAGTATTTTGCATCCACTCCGCAAAGGATAGAGTGCTTCGTGACTTGGTAGCAAACCTTCCTACTAGGGTGCACATAGAAAGCTGCCAGGTTTCTTCTAGCCCTACCTCAATAACTATCACCAAGCGTTTGCGCACCTTTTTGGGTTTCCAATCTCGAACAATGCTCTTATGAATGGAATCCTTGACTCACAGATTATCTCTTGATGAACCCACCCCTGGATGTTCTAAAGGCTTACTCGAAGTTTCCTTTTGGGTAACAAGATCAGTTTAAGACACACTAACATGACTCACACCAACAAGATTCTGTGACCTCTCAACAGAAAGACCATATACCATCTGGTTCAAACTCGAAACTCCATAAATGCCAAGAGAAAATGGTGGAGGGTCGATAGGTAACCTGGATGTCGGGGAATACTCTAAAGACTGAGCAGGTGGACGTAAAATCTTATTTAATACACAAGCACCTATATTAAAGTTGCATAACTCGTCCACTGATTTGAAGAGATCCTCCCGATCCCACTCATCCTCGTCAATAGTTCCCATGAGGTCATTGTCCTCAAGTGCCATACCCGGGAGAGTGCCACCGGGCCTCTACTCTACCAAACCCGCAGAACAAGGCAGTTTGCATAGAGGGGCCTTATATCATTCACTTATATCTAAATCATGAGTTTTAACAATCAACAGTGGTATCATAGAGGCCTTAGTTTTTAGGCATGATTTAACTATGGTAGTTATCCATCGCTAAGCATTCCTCTTCCTCTGTAGTGAAACACATCTGAGTTTTGACTCCTTCCTTCCAATGCATGCTTCCATTTGCAAATGACTGATCATTTCCTTTCCTCCTACCTGCATACATGATTCATTGTCTCTTGGTCTGTCCAATCGTTCCAACTCCAATCATTTCTAATTCACACTCTCTCCTCACAACGAAACCCTAACGTGTATCTTCATAGGACTGCACCACCACTCTACTTGTAACGAGAATTTACTCTCAGGTTATTCCCTAACCATCTGTCTTCTCATCTAAACTCTGGCACTCTATCTGATTATTTTAAGGGGTCTTACTTAAATGTATTCACTGGGGAATCAATTATGTTATCTTACACTCTTTGAGTCCTTTGTTTCATGTGAGCCCATTGATAAACCTTTCTCATGTTATAGTTGTCTATTAATTCCATTTTATATTAATTTAAATAAAACCACATTTTTATTATTACTTGAGGCTTTCGCTTAATCAAATTAAGTGCTTACCCTACACATTATTTACACATTTTCTAACTAGGTTTTATTGTCATAATCCTTATTCATATTATTATCTTTATTTATTCTTAGTATTACATGTTCTTCTATCATTCTTCTCCTTCAGGTTTCCTCATTAAAATGAAATCCCGAATATCTATTTCTAGGAATGTCAACCTACAGGTGTAATATGGAACTACCTAACCCTACTTATTCTCTTATATATAAAGTAATGACACTCATTTACAATCATTTTGTGTAGTATATTCAATGATATTGTATTAAGAGGTTTTCCACCATGTTGTGGCATCTTAATATTTATCACTATTTCACACAATATAGACATGATGTTATGGTATTGATTATTTAATATGTTTCCTCGGTGATTTAGATCTTAACAAGTAATATCAAAGTAATCATTTTTCGGATCAACATCTTTAAAGAGTACCCTTCAGTGTCAAAACCCCCAAAAATTCTAGAGACTTCCAAATTAGTTCTTGATTAGTTTTTTGAAAATAAAACATCTATGACTATTTTTTCTTAAAATTTCAATAGATTTGAGGTGAAAATCTAGGAGGTACATTGTGTACAATAAAGGTTCTTATTGAGTCCTAAAATCTTGCTAAAATCAATAGGATTCAATAAGTTCAACATATCAAAATATTATGACATAAAAAATTGAATGAAACCAAAATTGTCTGAAAGTATACATGTCACTACAACAAATAAGGTTACTGGAAATGGTCAAGATTGTGAATGTCCAAAAGGGACCATCGCTAAAGTTATTTTTGACAATGATCATTTAATGGCTATCATGAAAAATATATTTAGTGATGGTTCTTTATGGACCGTAGCCCATGTTAGTTTCAACAACAAAACTAGTGATTGTATTTCAAATATTGCGATTAATTTATGTTTTTGGAAATGGAATTGATGATGGACTCCAAATTCCATTTTCCCAAATAATATGTTTGGTGATGGTTTAACAAATAATCCATAAAAAATAAATTTAATTTGGCAATGGTCTTGGACCATCTCCAAATATGTTTCATCTATAAAAGAAAATTGGTCTAAGGGTTGTAACTTTGTTATCCTATGTCAAAATTGGTTGTCGATGGTATTTTGGATAGGAAGTGAGCCAAAAACTTAATCTAGTTGGATGTGTAACTAGATACATGTAATATTGAATATAAAACAAAAATCTAGATAATAGGGTCAGTGGCAATGACTGAGACTCATCAACATATACTTCCTCATAGGGCTACAAATGCATGGAGTGGTAGTTGAAAAAACCAATTTTGGGGAGAGGGTGGACCTTGGATGACCTCATTGAGGAGAATTTTGTTGATGGGTCCATAGAGGTAAATGGGGATATTTGGATTTAAGACATATGCGGGGTGGAGACCCATGCAATAGTTACAGTAGTGGAGCATATTTTTGACTTTCCTTCTCTGCATTGATTCCTAGGTGACGAGATGGATATGGCGGAGCAAGTGCTGGTGGGAAAATATTTGGGATGGGCCTAGATGATTCTAATAGTTATCTGGCAGTAGTTGACAACTTTCTAGCATTAGAGCAGGAGTAACTTCACATTTGGGAAAATCCTATATTTCTTCTTTCTTGATAGGGTCCCAACTCTTCATCCATGTCATGCTATCTAGGTTGCTAGGCCATGGTAGTTTAGGATGCATTGATGGGGGATATGACGAGTTGTGGCGGTAGTGGTGTAATGACGCAACCCCGCTCTCTCAGCAGTCGGTCGCTCCACCAGGACCTTCTGTTTCTCCAGGCCCGAAGGGTCCAAGCCCTTTCTATTTCCCCTCGGGAATGATTTACCCACAGAGATACTTCCGCGCGATCCTCCCTTCGAGACTCGGAAGATCGGACCTCGCGATCTCGCGAGACTCACAACAATGTTCCTTTACCTCTTCAAACCCCGATCCCCGATCTACAATAGTCAATGGTCAACGCTCGGGTATCGGGATTTTTTCTATCGGGATATCGGTGGATGAAGGGCAGTGAGATACTTACCCTTCGAAACCCCGAACACCGATGTTCCGAGATGCTTCCACGTGTCTCCCCCTGACTTCCGGGTCCCACACTGCCACGTCACGTCGGGACTTTGCGGCTCGCAGGTCCGCGACTCCAAGTCTCCTGCTGCTGGAAACCCCGAAGGCCGAAACCCCGATGCTTCCGGATCTGTGCCACCTGTCTCCGTTATAATCAACGGCTCCGATCAAGTCGGGAAATCGCGACTCGCGATTTCAACGTGCATGTGATTCTTGCACTCACCAACCCCGATTCTCCGATAAGCGATGGCCAAGGGTTCCTTCGCTGCCTGAGGGTTAACCTCCTCGCTCCTTCTCCCAGATCCAAACGATCCACGGGGCTTCGCGAGCATGCATGACGATTCAGTTCATCGATTCTCTTCCTGTATGAAGAAATCCCTGCTCCGCCACCTTCATCTTGTGCGGTTTCAATGGGATCGATTTCTCCAGCGAACGAAAGGAGCTATCCCTCTTGAGCTTTCGCTAGCTCGAACTCCTTCAAGGAATTCTCGAACCTGCACCCTGTACTCGATCTTCAATCACTTCCAGATATAGACAAGGGAGGGTGTCTATATTCCGTTTTCCCTCTCCAAACTAAAACTGTCTAATCTACAGTTAATTATTTTATCTACCTGCATTAATTCTAAGTAAATGCCTCAGCTACCTAAGGACGAGAGCTTATCCTCTCAAGGTCCGTTACAATCTAAAAGTGCGCTTCATCACATCAAACATTAATGCTTGGCGCAGCCATGTATTACAATGGTTCAAATTTTTGGATGCTGGCTCTTTCCAGCTGTTCCTTTTCCTCCACGCGCTGGCTCGCACGATGTAATTCGGATGCTCCTGCATCATACTCCTCGGCTCAAAAGATTTCATGGGCTCCTGCTCATGAGCTCCTGTACAGTCTTCCCCTGTTTCAAAATCATTGCTTCTGTTTCCCAGCTGGCATCCTCCACTGGGTGGTTCTTCCATTTGACCAGATATTCGAAATATTGCTTCCTCCTGGTCTTTTTACCTGCCCGTTTACCCAATATGCACTCCATCTGCGGTTTCTGTGCAACTGGTAACTGCTTCTGCCACTGGACCATTGGTGCATCAGTTCCAGTGTCTGCTCCATCAGTTTTATACGGGTATAAATCCGATATGTTGAAGATCGGAGATATCCCAATGCCCTCGGGCAACTCAAGCTCATATGCATTCTCTCCGAATTTTCTCAGAATTCGGCATGGCCCGATCTTCTTCATTTTGAGCTTGTTATATGTCCCCCGTGGGAACCTTTCTTTCCTCAAGTGTGCTAGAACCATGTCTCCAACTTCAAACTGAAGTTGTCTCTTCCTCTGGTCGGCTCTGCGCTTGTACTCTTGATTCGTCTTCTGCAGTCGCTGCTTCACCTCCGTGTGAAGTTCTTTCATCGCCTCAGTGAACTCCTCAGCTTTCACACTGCTAGTCTCAGCCTGTTCTGGCTCCCTGAGCTCAGACACTCCTCTCGGCTAAGTTCCATACAAAATCTGAAATGGGATCTTACCTGTACTCCGATTCACCGAATCGTTGTACGCAAATTCTGCCTGCGGTAGGATCTGATCCCAGCTGCTGTGATGCTCCGTCACCAGACTTCTCAACAGATCCCCTAAGCTCCTGTTTACCACTTTCGTCTGCCCATTTTTATGTGGATGATAAGTTGAGCTAAATGCTAAGTCAGTCCCCAGCTTTCTCCATAGCGTCCTCCAAAAATGACCTATGAACTTCGTATCCCTGTCCGAGACTATGCTTCTCGGTAACCCATGCAATCGCACGATTTCTTTGAAAAACAAGTTGGCGATGTGTGTGGCATCGATGGTCTTATGACATGGAATGAAATGTGCCATCTTCAAAAATCTGTCCACCACCACAAAGATGGAATCCACTCCTCGCTGAGTTCTCGGTAAACCCAATACAAAATCCATGCTAATGGCTTCGCATGGCCTCTCGGGTATGGGCAACGGCTGATATAATCCAGCGTTCTACTTTCGACCCTTTGCATGTTGACATATCCTGCACCTGTCAACGAATCTCTTCACATCTGCGCGCATGCCCGGCCAAAAATATGACTCACCCAGCTTGGCGAAAGTTTTTTCATGTCCGAAATGACATGCTAAGCCTCCGCTGTGTTTTTCCCTTACCAAATTCTCTCTCACAGAGCAATCTGGAATGCACAGTTGATTGCCTTTAAAAAGCAATCCATCCTGTATCAAGAAATCTATCCATGGGCTCCTGTCTCTGAGAACCGGGTTCTCAGCGGCTTCGTAAGCTTCCCCGAAATCAGCATCACCCGCATACATGTCCTTTAAATTTTCAAAACCTAAAGTTTTGACCCTGAACTCCTGCAGCAACAAGCACTTCCTGCTCAAGGCATCAGCTACCTTGTTCGCAGTCCCCGAGATATGCTTGATCACGAACGTGAAATTCTGCATATACTCTACCCACTTCGCATGCTTCTGGTTCAGCTTCTCCTGCTGACTCACGAATTGCAGTGCATGATTATCACTGTACAGCACAAATTCTTTGGGTATTAAGTAATGCCTCCATTTTTTCAATGCCTGGATAATGGCATAGAATTCTTTGTCGTATGTGGAGTACTTCAATTTCGCATCATCCAGCTTCTCGCTGTAATATGCCACAGGTCTGTCATCCTGACTCAAAACCCCTCCAACAACGTACCCACTGGCGTCACACTTCACCTGGAAGGTTTTCTGAAAATCTAGTAGCACCAGAATTGGCTGCTCGGTTATCTTCCGCTTCAACAGATTGAAGCTTTTCTCAGCCTCGGTTGTCCACTGAAAAATCTTATGCCGTTTTTTCACAGTGTCCATCATCGCTGCGCTGATTCCGCTAAAATTCCGTATGAATTTTCTGTAGAAGCTTGCCAAACCATGGAAGCTCCTTACCTCAAAAACATTTCTCGACGATGGCCAATTCCTGATCACGTTCACCTTCTCAGGATCCATCTTTAACTCATTCGCCGAAATTACAAAACCCAGGTATATGAGTTCTGTCTGCATGAACGAGCATTTCTTCAAATTAATCAGCAGCTTCTCCTGCTGTAATCTTCTCATCACCATGGCCAAATGTCTCAAGTGTTCTTCCCTGGTTTTACTGAAAATCAGTATATCATCCAGGTACACCACCACAAATTTTCCAATGAAATCCTGCAGGACTTCATTCATCAGCCTCATAAAAGTGCTGGGTGCATTTGTCAAGCCAAACGGCATGACCAGCCATTCATACAAACCCTCGTTTGTCTTGAACGTTGTTTTCCATTCATCCCCCTCTCTCATTCGGATCTGATGGTATCCGCTCTTGAGATCAATCTTCGAAAAATAATTCGCCCCACTCAGGMAATCCATCAAGTCGTCCATCMTCGGCAATGGGAACCTATACCTGATGGTGATTTTATTGATCGCTCTGGAGTCTGTACACATTCTCCAGCCTCCATYCTTCTTCGGACTCAGTACCRTTGGAAYGRCACATGGACTAAGACTCTCCCTCACCAGTCCCTTATCCTGCAGATCCTGAACCTGCCTCTTGACTTCCTCGTTCTCTTGAGGTGTCAACCTGTACGCTGCCTTATTCGGMAAACTTRCTCCGGGTATGAGGTCAATGTGATGACTCACACTCCTCATTGGTGGCAATGAACGCGGCAGTTCATCCACGATAATATCAGCAAACTCTCCCAGCAGTTTCTGAATYTCCTCTGGYAAGTCRTCCACTCTTGTGCTTGTCAGAACAATTCTTGGTTTCCTGACAACAAGGAACTGTGGATCCTCATTCTTCTCCAACTCTGTGAGAAGCTCCTTCCCACTCATAAGAAGTATCGTGCTGCTAACTTCTGGTTTCACTTCCTTMTCTTTTATCGGTAGCAGTTTATGATATCTTCCATCCTTCTCCAAAGTGTATGTGTTCATCCTCCCATCATGAACAACATTCCTATCATACTGCCATGGCCTACCCAACAGTATGTGGCACACGTCCATGGGAATAACATCACATAGGATCTCATCATGATAATTCCCAATTCTAAATTTGACTAAACATTGGTTTGTGACACTTACCCAGTGTCCCTTCTGTAACCACGAGAATTTATATGGGCTCGGGTGTTTAGTCGTTGGCAGCTCCAATTTCTCCACCATCTCGGTCGAAACGAGATTATCGGTGCTACCACTGTCAATGATGACCTTGCATTTTCTGTCCTTGGCTGCGCAAGCCGTCCTGAACAGTCTGCTCCTCTGCACCGCGTTGTTCACCTCCTTTTCAGGTGCCAAAAGGATCTTATGCATCCCCAACGACCTCCCGCTGGTTGCATCTTTGATGTCCATGTCATGCCTCTGCGCCTCAGCAACGTGAGCTTTTCCTCCGTCCATTTTCCTCTCTGGACAGTCAACGGCTTTGTGTCTGTCTTTACCACACGTAAAACATGTGATAACTCCTCCTCTGCCTCTTCCTCTACCTCGGGTACGAGGAAAGGTATTTGCGTCAGCGTATCCACCCTGCTGATCCTCTTGTTGCCTCCTCGGCTCAGCAATTTGTTGTCTCGGCTGTGAGGTTCCACCTCTCTCAGCTCTACCCTGAGGCCTCTTCCAATCCTCCTTGGGTTTCTGGGTTCTCTCTGGAACGACAGCTTTTCCTCTAGGCTGGCTTCTGCCTCGGCCTCGCTGACCTTACTTGTGGCTCAGCTTTTCTTCGGCCTTCAGAGCCATCTGATACACATCCTCAACAGTGCGTACAGTCAGCATGCTCAATTCATCCTAAATATCATACCTGAGGCCATTCAGGTATCTGGCCACCTTTTCGTCATCACTCTCCCGATGACCAGCTCGAATGTTGAGCCTGTAGAACTCCTCGGTGTACTCCTTCACCGTCATCAACTTCTGTCTCAGGTTCTGCATGCGCCTGAACAGTGTGATTTGGTAGTCCCTCGGAATGAACTTCGCCTTCATCTTGGCGATCATCCGATCCCAACTTTTTATTTTCTGTTTTCCCTTGGAACGTCTGTCTGCCTGCAGCTCGTCCCACCATAGGGCTGCATGTCCCTTCAGCTTGGTGACAGCATGCCTTATCTTCTTATCCTCTTCGATGTCTTCATAATCAAAGTAGGTGTCCAATGCTCGGATCCAATCCAGCAAGTCTTCCACATTCAGACTTCCCTCATAAGTCGGGATGTCCATCTTCGTCTTCGAGCTCATCCTCGAAATAGCTTTGATCAGCCTTTCGGTTGCAGCATCCTCTGCTGAGACTTCCCCTTCATCATGTCCATCTTCCTCCTCAATCTCGGGATCGCTGAACTCCTCTGCGTCGACTCCACGCCTTTGGGTGGTCTCCATATCCTCGAGTCTCGCCCTGAGATCTCGAATCTGACGTTCCATCTCAGCATTACCTGCTGGATTTCCTACGTGCCTACCCCTTCTTCGCACATCCCTGTCTTCACGATCAGGCGAATGTCTCTCTCTTCTGGGCGGCATTGTGTATCTCCCCTCTGTTACCTGAACAAGGGAATTCCAACTCCGCTCTGATACCACTCTGACGCAACCCCGCTCTCTCAGCAGTCGGTCGCTCCACCAGGACCTTCTGTTTCTCCAGGCCCGAAGGGTCCAAGCCCTTTCTATTTCCCCTCGAGAATGATTTACCCATAGAGATACTTCCGCGCGATCCTCCCTTCGGGACTCGGAAGATCGGACCTCGCGATCTCGCGAGACTCACAACAATGTTCCTTTACCTCTTCAAACCCCGATCCCCGATCTACAATAGTCAACGGTCAACGCTCGGGTATCGGGCTTTTTTCTATCGGGATATCGGTGGATGAAGGGTAGTGAGATACTTACCCTTCGAAAACCCGAACACCGATGTTCCGAGATGCTTCCACGTGTCTCCCCCTGACTTCCGGGTCCCACACTGCCACGTCACGTCGAGACTTCGCGGCTCACGGGTCCGCGACTCCAAGTCTCCTGCTGCTGGAAACCCCGAAGGCCGAAACCCCGAAGCTTCCGGATCTGTGCCACCTGTCTCCGTTATAATCAACGGCTCCGATCAAGTCGGGAAATCGTGACTCGTGATTTCAATGTGCATGTGATTCTTGCACTCACCAACCCCGATTCTCCGATAAGCGATGGCCAAGGGTTCCTTCGCTACCTGAGGGTTAACCTCCTCGCTCCTTCTCCCAGATCCAAACGATCCACGGGGCTTCGCGAGCATGCACGACGATTATGTTCGTCGATTCTCTTCCTCTATGAAGAAATCCCTGCTCCGCCACCTTCATCCTGTGCGGCTTCAATGGGATCGATTTCTCCAACGAACGAAAGGAGCTATCCCTCCTGATCTTTCGCTAGCTCGAACTCATTCAAGGAATTCTCGAACCTGCACCCTGTACTCGATCTTCAATCACTTCCAGAAGTGTTGAAGTCTTCTGGGTTCTGTGCGTTCACGCTCGCAACGACTTCCCCTCTGCTCCTCTCAGACTTGCTACTGAGACTCAAATTTGACCTGCACTCACCTGCATGGCTCAAATACCTCAAACCCAACTCCAAACGAAATGAGAATGAAAGTTCAACTGTTCAGCCTCCTCGACGCACTCTTTGCGGAGGAATTCGACTGCCTCTTATGCAGGAATCTCCTGGCCTAAACAGAGAAACAATGGAAACCTATTCCTTCACTCTCTCTGGTTTCAAACCTGATACGCAATTACATAGGCAACATATAAAAGGTAAGCATAAAAAGAAGAAAACATACAAAAGCACAATATCAACAGCACACAGAGATCAAACACATCCATCGGATTGAACTAAAAGCTCTTCCTATTAATTCAATGACTGTACATGGAGGTTCTTCATAGACTCTCTGTTCTGTTCTCTCTTGCTCCTGTATGAATGGATAATGATACAATGATACAAGGGAGGGTGTCTATATTCCGTTTTCCCTCTCCAAACTAAAACTGTCTAATCTACAGTTAATTATTTTATCTACCTGCATTAATTCTAAGTAAATGCCTCAGCTACCTAAGGACGAGAGCTTATCCGCTCAAGGTCCGTTACAATCTAAAAGTGCGCTTCATCACATCAAACATTAATTCTTGGCGCAGCCATGTATTACAATGGTTCAAAATTTTGGATGCTGGCGCTTTCCAGCTGTTCCTTTTTCTCCACGCGCTGGCTCGCACGATGTAATTCGGATGCTCCTGCATCATGTAATGGGAAACATTTTCACATGGGGGTTCTTCACACAATAAGATAATTCACTAGTGCATATCGATTAGTACTCTTATGAGGGGATGGATTACAAAGGTGACCTAGGGCTGTCGAGGTTACCTTATCGGGCATGGGTTTGCAATGGTGAGTGATGTTTTTATGTATACACATAGCATAGTTGATAGTTGGATGACTTTTCTTGCTTATGAGATACATGTGATACTAATATCACTTATGTTTACTTGTGTGTGTGTGTGGCATCATTTAGGCTAGTGGGATCATGATGATTATGAGTCCAATAAGATGAAGGAGTAATATGAATTGTGTCCCAAATATAGTGAGAGAACCCAAATATGGCTAAGAGGTACCTTATAGATAATCTTCATGGATGATTTGATTGGCTCATTGTTACACATGAAATTTCCACACCTAGGTACCTCACCCTAAGTGTCGTAAAGTGTCGTATACGTGTCACATACACCTTGACACCATGGAATAACCTATGTCACAATCCCTAGTCAATGTGGAGGAGGGATATATTACATGAAGGCAGAAATACCAAGTACACATGAATTATTATTAATATTCATGGAAAAGAAATCGATTAAGTATGAGAATCAAGTGCACATGAATTATTATTAATATTCATGAAAAATAAAGTAATTAAGTGTGAGGATCCACCTCACATTTGGTTTCCTATTTTTTAGGGAAGGTGGAGGATCTCATGGATTGTTGAAATATTTCCTCCTTAAAATCCTTAAGAGATATTTCCTCCCCAAAATCCTTAAGAGATATTTTCTCCCTAAATATCTTAGAGATCCCTTTCTTAGTGGATTTGATGAGAGATTCTCTCCATGGTGGTTAAGTCTCCAAATCTTATATAATGAGGGATTTCCATGGAAGAGGGGGAATGGAGATTGAGAATTATACCAAACTTATGATCTCATGAGTGGTATTGGAACATTAGCATTCTGCGGGTGGACTGTTTAAGCAAGGGTTTGGACAAAGGGAACTTGATGAAGCTGTTGCACTCACATCTATGGTTGTACGTTTTCTTCATTATTGTTGTTATGAATATAATATGCTTGGCCTGTTTCTTTCAAATCTGTGTTTGATCTCACATGAATTTGTCTCTAATAGATAGATCTATTTCAAACTAATCTCAGTAGAGTAGAAAGTTGTTTGTACTTTTGTTTGTCTACAAGGCTTATCTAGGAGTTCAAGATTGGAGCTCAACTCGGACCGTGCATGGACAAACACCAGTAAAAGGTACTTATTTTCTCCTTCCTCTTCATCCATTAGTTTGTGTAGGCCTAAAAGGAAGTCAGTGACCATGATAAGCACTTTCTGTCTTAGAGTTAAGAGTTTAGCTCTTTGAGGAGATCTACCTGTCCGCAGGAAGATTTTCCTTCAACAAAAACTGGCGACTCCACTGGGGATGTATAGGGGGCGCCATCACTCCCAAAAGAAATAGAGCTCATCCAGAAGGGTTGTTAAGTGTTATAACACTCCCTAATACTCTATAGGGGAGTGCCAACACTCCTGAGAGAGGTATAGGGGAGCGCTCTCCTCTAAAAAACCATATTCAATGGTTAGTCTTCCATCGGTTAATCCTCCATCTGGACCACTCCAGATTGAGAAACCCACGTTCGACTCTATCTTACGCCCTCCTAAGAGCACTATATGAAAAGATACCTTTAATCCTAGTTCATGTGCCGCCCAGAACTACAACATTGTTGAAGATTTGGCTCAAGCACCGTGCGCTATGTCTGCTTTAGAAGTTCTACAACACTGCCCTAGTCAACGTAAAACGCTCTTGGCCACTCTTGGCACTGTTGATCTTGAGTCATCCAACCATATCATGTTTAACTTGGATAATTATGCATCTCGACTCTCCCACCAACTTGCTTTCCAAGTTGATGTTGTTGTTCACAACCAACAAATCCACCGAACTATTCTGGATGAGGGAGCCTTGACTTGTGTCATGTCTTTGGTGTGTTGGAAAGCTTTAAAATCACCAGCACTCAACAAATCCCCAACGATGTTACGCGCCTTCGATGGGTGAGGTTTTCATCCCCATGGGATTTTACAGTCCCTGCCCATCCAATTGGGTGGAAAAACTGTTACTGTTGATGTCGAGGTGGTTGATGCTCCCCTTGATTACAACTTGTTACTTGGAAGAAGTTGGTTTTATGCTATGACTGCCATTGCCTTGTCAGTTTTTTTATGTGTCCAATTTCCTCATCAAGGAAACATTGTCATTGTTGATCAGTTGGATTTCTGCACGAGCGATGCTTGCGCCCCTGCTACCAACAATATTCCTTTCTTGGGAGACCATAATATCACGTATGAAAGCGTTGGTGTTGGCTTACTAAAAGATTCTAGCCTCATGGGTACCTTCCCTACACCACTTCCACCGACTACACATCATATTGCCACTGTCGATATGATTTCAACCGTGACTTATCAACCTTTGGGATCATCTGACTCTTGGATTGTACCTTGTCCATTGGAATTCGATGCACTAGGTGACATCGTGCCACTTATTCCAGCCGAAACATCATATGTTTCTGATGTCAACCCTCCCCGCTCTACGGAGGACGATCGCTCTCACCAGGACCTTCTTTCCCCTTGGCCCGAAGAACTCAAAGGTTCTTCTGATCCCCTCGCGGGAATCCTTCATACCCACAGTGACTCTCCACTCGCACGATCCTCCCTTCCTTGGTTATCAGAGGATCGGCCCTCGCGACTTCGCGAGTTCAACTCTGAATAC
This sequence comes from Picea engelmannii, assembly GCA_009831015.1. NCBI lineage: Eukaryota > Viridiplantae > Streptophyta > Pinopsida > Pinales > Pinaceae > Picea > Picea engelmannii. The sequence continues at coordinate 118,767 of ML825156.1, read as the reverse complement.
TTGACCCTCGGATCCCCGAGACCCGATGTCTCTGGTCAACGTTGACCTTCCTTCGGCGTATCGGGACCTCGCACTATCGTGACTCGCGTAACTATACTTTCGGGGTCCCAACCTCCGAGATCCGAAACGCCGAGATGCCGACAAACTCACTATCTTGTCTTCTCGCTTCCTCGCCACTCACGAGACCAATCTCTCAACCCTTCAACTCCCGAGATCCGATGTCCCGAGATCACCTGCCACATCACCAACTATGACCACACTATAATTGAGATTGTCGGGACTTCTCTTCTCGCGAACTCCCTTTATGAAAAGTAGGAGTCTTACCTCGCGAACTCCCGATGCGTCTAATCCATGAGTCGGGTCACGTTCCTTGTGATCTCGATCGACGCTTCTGTCCAATCTGAGCTTTGAACTTCCTTCCTTCTGCACTGTAGACTTCATGTCCACTTTTCCTCCTTACGCAAATCCTGAATAAGAAGTGTCTCTTCCCGAGACCCGTCCGCCAACCTGCTCGCTTCTCCTTGCAGATGTTCTTCAACCACGTTAAGTGTTGAAGACTTCTGACCCTGCGCACTCCCGCAACAGTAGTCTATCAATGCCTTAGCTCAGAATCACAACTCTGAGACTTCGTCCAGCCTACACCCATGTTGCACGACTCTATCCACCCAAAACAACTTCTGGGTGAACGGAAATGAGGGTTAAACTGCTGAGCCTCATCAACGCACTCTATGCAGATGAATTCAAATGCACTCTATGCAGGAATCTCCTGGCTCGAACAGAGAAACAATTGAAACTCATTCCCTCATTCTCTCAGATATCGAACCTGTATTGCAATCACATACGCAACATATAGAAGATAGGAAAAACAAGAAGCAAATATGCAACAGCATAATATCAACAACACACAAAGAATAATCACAGCCATGGAATTGAATCAAAGTCTTCCTTCTATTAATTCAATCTGTACATGGGTGTTCTCCACAAGTTCTCTGCTTGCTCACTTCTTGCTCCTGGTTCTCATATGAATGCTCTGAATGCTAATCTAATGCTAATGAATATTGATTTACAATAATACAAAGGAGGGTGCCTATATTCTGTTTTCCCTCACGAAAAGTAAAACTATCTAATCTAGACTTAACTATTTTATCTACCTGCATTAAATCTAATAAATGCCTCAACTACCTAAGGACGAGAGCTTATCCGCTCAAGGTCCGTTACAATGTATAAGTGCGCTTCTTATGAATGCCTTCATTTAAATGGCGGCGCAAAAACTTTCCATAATATTTCAAAAGTAATATGTGTTGGCGTTGTCCAGCTGTTTTCCGCTCCATGCTGGCTCGCTTGATGAGTCGTAGATGCTCCTGCATCATACTCCTCGGCTCAAAAGATTTCATGGGCTCCTGTCCATGAGCTCCTGCACATTGTGCCCATGTTTCTATATGACTGCCTCAGTCTCCCAGCTGGCATCCTCCACTGGGTGATTCTTCCCTTTCACCAGGTATTCAAAATATTGCTTTCGCTTGGTCTTCTTACCCAACCGCTTGTCTAATATATACTCCATATGTGGCTTCTCAGCTATCGGCATCTTCTTCTGCCACTGGACCACTGGTTCTTCAGTTCCAGCCTCTACCTCTCCTTCCTCTCGGCTGTGTCCCATACAAAATTTGAAATGGGCTCTTACCTGTACTCCGATTCACAGAATCATTGTACGCAAATTCTGCTTGTGGTAAAATCTGATCCCAACTGCTGTGATGTTCCACCACTAGGCTCCTCAACAGATCTTCCAAACTTCTGTTGACTACTTCCGTCTGCCCATCTATCCGTGGATGGTATGCTGAGCTAAAATCCAAATTAGTTCCCATCTTTTTCCATAGCGTCCTCCAAAAATGACCTATGAATTTCGTATCCCTATCCGAGACTATGCTTCTCAGCAATCCATGCAACCTAACGATTTCTTTGAAGAACAAATTTGCGATGTGGGTTGCATCGTTGGTCTTATGACACGGAATGAAATGTGCCATTTTCGAGAACCTGTCCACCACCACGAAGATGGAATCAACCCCTCGTTGTGTCCTCGGCAAACCCAACACAAAGTCCATGCTAATGGCTTCCCATGGCCTTTCAGGTACGGGCAATGGCTGATAAAAACCCGTGTTCTGTTTTTGGCCCTTCGCATGTTGACATATCCTGCATCTGTCAACAAATCGTTTGACATCGGTGCGCATGCCTGGCCAATAATACGATTCACTCAGCTTTGCGAATGTCTTATCATGCCCAAAATGTCCTGATAAGCCCCCACTGTGTTTTTCCTTCACCAAGTTCTCTCTCATGGAGCAATCTGGAATGCACAGTTGATTGCCCCTGAACAACAATCCTTCCTGGATCATGAAATATATCCAAGGAGTCCGATCCCTGAGAACTGGATTCTCAGCTGCTTCGTATGCTTCCCCAAAATCTGCATCTCCTGCATACATACCTTTCAGGTTTTCAAAACCTAAGGTCTTGACCCTGAATTCCTGCAGCAATAAACATTTCCTGCTCAAAGCGTCAACCACTTTGTTAGCAGTCCCCGAAATGTGCTTGATCACAAATGTAAAATTCTGCATGTACTCTACCCACTTCGCATGCTTCTGGTTCAACTTATCCTGTTGACTCACAAACTGCAATGCATGATTGTCACTATACAACACAAATTCTTTGGTTATTAAGTAATGCCTCCACTTCTTTAATGCCTGTATGATGGCATAGAACTCTTTATCATACATGGAGTACTTCAGCTTGGCATCATCCAGCTTCTCGCTGTAATATGCAACTGGTCAGTCATCTTGACTCAGGACCCCTCCAACAACATACCCACTGGCATCACATTTCACCTGGAAGGTTTTTCGAAAATCAGGCAACACCAGAATTGGTTGCTCTGTTATCTTTCGTTTCAACAGGTTGAAGCTCCTTTCAGCCTCTGTTGTCCACTGAAAAAATTTATGCCGCTTCTTCATGGTGTCCATCATCACTGCGCTAACTCCACTAAAATTCCGAATGAATTTCCTGTAGAAACTAGCTAAACCATGAAAGCTCCTTACTTCAAAAACATTTCTCGGCGATGACCAATTCCTAATCACTTCAACCTTCTCAGGATCCATCTTTAACTCGTTCGCCGAAATCACAAAACCCAAATAAATGAGTTCTGTCTGCATAAATGAGCACTTCTTCAAGTTAATCAGAAGCTTCTCCTATTGTAGCCTCCTCATCACTGTAGCCAAGTGCTTTAAATGTTCAGCCCTAGTCTTGCTGAAAATTAGTATGTTGTCCAGGTATACGACCACAAATTTGCCAATGAATTCCCGTAAAACTTCATTCATCAGCCTCATGAATGTGCTTGGCACATTTGTCAAGCCAAACGACATGACCAGCCATTCGTACAAACCTTCATTTGTTTTGAATGCCGTCTTCCATTCATCTCCCTCTCTCATTCGGATTTGATGATATCCGCTCTTGAGATCTATCTTCGAAAAATAATTTGCCCCACTCAGGCAATCCATCAGGTCGTCCATTCTCGACAGTGGAAATCTGTATCTGATGGTGATCTTATTAATCGCTCTAGAGTCTGTACACATTCTTCAGCCTCCATCCTTTTTTGGACTTAGTACTGTTGGAACAACACACGGACTAAGACTTTCCCTCACCAGTCCTTTGTCCTGCAGATCCTGTACCTGCCTTTTGACCTCCTCGTTCTCCTGAGGTGTCAACCTGTACGTGACCTTATTCGATAAACTTGCTCCGGGTATGAGGTCAATATGGTGACTCACACTCCGCATCAGTGGCAATGAACGAGGTAGTTCGTCCATGATGATATCAGCGAACTCTCCCAACAGTTCTTGTATCTCATCTGGCAAGTCGTCCACTCTTGTGCTTGTCAGAATAATTCTCGGCTTCCTGACAACAAAGAATTATGGATCTTCATTCTTCTCCATCTCTGTGAGAAGTTCTTTTCCACTCATGAGAAGTATGGTACTGCTCACTTCCGGCTTCACTTCTTTATCTTTTATCGGAAGCAACTTATGTAACCTCCCATCCTTCTCCAAGGTGTAGGTGTTCATCCTCCCATCATGAACAACATTTCTGTCATATTGCGATGGTCTACCCAGCAACATGTGGCATACGTCCATGGGAATGACATCACATAGAATCTCATCATGATAATTCCCAATCTTGAATTTAACTAAGCACTGTTTAGTGACACTTACCCGGTGTCCTTTTTGTAACCACGAGACTTTATATGGACTCGGGTGCTTAGTCGTTTCTAGCTCCAACTTTTCCACCATCTTGGATGAAACGAGATTATCAGTGCTCCCACTGTCAACTATGACTTTGCATTTTCTGTCCTTGGCTGTGCAAGCCGTTCTGAACAGTCTGCTCCTTTGCACTGAGCTGTCCACCTCTTTATTAGGTGTCAAAAGAATCTTATGCATTCCCAGCAACCTTCCACTGTCTGCATTTTCGCTCTCATCATCACGCCTCGGCGACTCAGTGATGTGAGCTTCACTTTGGTCCATTTTCCTATCTGGACAGTCAACGGCTTTATGTCCGTCTTTCCCACATGTAAAACTTGTGATAATTCCTCCACGTCCTCTTCCTCTACCTCGGGTACGAGGAATAGTATTGGCGTCAGCATAATCTCCTTGCTGATCCGTTTGCTGTCTCCTGGGCTCAGCATATTGCTGCCTCTGTGAGGTTCCGCCTCTTTCCAACTTACCCTGAGGCTTCTGTCACTCCTCCTTGGGCTTCTGAGTTCGTTCTTGGGCAACTTCTTTGCCTCTGGGCTGACTCCTGCCTTGCCCTCGCTGTCCCTACTTGTGGCTCAACTTCTCTTCAGCTTTTAGAGCCATCTGGTACGCATCCTCAACTGTTCGGATGGTAACCATGCTCAACTCGTCCTGAATGTCATACCTCAACCCATTCAGGTATCTCGCCACCTTTTCATCATCGTTCTCCCGATGACCTGCTCGGATGTTGAGCCTGTAGAATTCCTCGGTGTACTCCTTCACCGTCATCAGCTTCTGTCTCAGGTTCTGCATGCGCCTGAACAGTGTGATCTGGTAATCCCTGGGGATGAATTTCGCTTTCATCTTAGCGATCATCCGATCCCAGCTCATGATCTTCTGCTTTCCTTTGCAGTGCCTATCCGCCTACAACTCATCCCACCATAAGGATGCATGTCCTTTTAACTTGGTAACAACATGCCTTACCTTCTTGTCCTCTTTGATATCCTCATAATCGAAGTAGGTGTCGAGTGCTCGGATCCAATCCATCAACTCTTCTGCATTTAGACTTCCCTCATAGACGGGAATGTCCATCTTTGTCTTTGAGCTCATCCTGGCGATAGCTCTAATCAACCTCTCTGTTGAAGCATCTTCCGCTGAGACTTCCTCTACATCATGTCCAGCTTCCTCTTCCACTTCGGAATCACTGAACTCTACAGCGCCGACTCCACGTCCCTGAGTTGTTTCCATTTCTTCGAGTCTCACTCTGAGATCTCGTATTTGGCATTCCATCTCTGGATTTCCTGCCGGCCTACCCCTTCTTTGGGCATCCCTGTCCTCACTATCAGGTGACTGCCTTTCTCTTCTGGGTGGCATAATGTGAATCTTTGTCTCTGCTACAGAAAGCAAAGATACTCCCGCTCTGATACCACTTGATGTAAACCCTCCCCGCTCTACGGAGTACGATCGCTCTGACCAGGACCTTCTTTCCCCTCGGCCCGAAGAACTCAAAGGTTCTTCTGATCCCCTCACAGGAATCCTTCGTACCCATAGTGACTCTCCACTCGCACGATCCTCCCTTCCTTGGTTATCAGAGGATCGGCCCTCACGACTTCGCGAGTTCAACTCTGAATACTTGACCCTCGGATCCCCGAGACCCAATGTCTCTGGTCAACATTGAACTTCCTTCGGCGTATCGGGACCTCGCGCTATCGTGACTCGCGTCACTATACTTTCGGGGTCCCAACCTCCGAGATCCGAAACGCCGAGATGCCGACAAACTCACTATCTCGTCTTCTCACTTCCTCGCCACTCGCGAGACCAATCTCTCGACCCTTCAACTCCCGAGATCCGATGTCCTGAGATCACCTGCCATGTCACCGACTATGACCACACTATACTCGAGATTGTCGGGACTTCGCTTCTCGCGAACTCCCTTTACGAAAAGTAGGAGTCTTACCTCGCGAACTCCCGATGCGTCTAATCCACGAGTTGGGTCACGTTCCTTGTGATCTCGATCGACGCTTCTGTAAAATCTGAGCTTTGAACTTTATTCCATCTGCACTGTAGACTTCACGTCCACTTTTCCTCCTTACACAAATCCTGAATAAGAAGTGTCTCTTCCCGAGACCCGTCCGCCAACCTGCTCACTTCTCCTTGCAGATGTTCTTCAACCACGTCAAGTGTTGAAGACTTCTGACCCTGCGCACTCCCGCAGTAGTAGTCTATCAATGCCTTAGCTCAGAATCACAACTCTGAGACTTCATCCAGCCTGCGCCCGCCTTGCACGGCTCTATCCACCCAAAACAACTTCTGGGTGAACGGAAATGAGGGTTAAACTGTTGAGCCTCATCAACGCACTCTATGTGGATGAATTCAACTGCACTCTATGCAGGAATCTCCTGGCTCGAACAGAGAAACAATTGAAACTCATTCCCTCATTCTCTCAGATATCGAACCTGTATTGCAATCACATACGCAACATATAGAAGATAGGAAAAACAAGAAGAAAATATGCAACAACATAATATCAACAACACACAGAGAATAATCACAGCCATGGAATTGAATCAAAGTCTTCCGTCTATTAATTCAATCTGTACATGGGTGTTCTCCACAAGTTCTCTGCTTGCTCACTTCTTGCTCCTGATTCTCATATGAACGCTCTGAATGCTAATCTAATGCTAATGAATATTGATTTACAATAATACAAAGGAGGGTGCCTATATTCCGTTTTCCCTCACGAAAAGTAAAACTATCTAATCTAGACTTAACTATTTTATCTACCTTCATTAAATCTAATAAATGCCTCAGCTACCTAAGGACGAGAGCTTATCCGCTCAAGGTCCGTTACAATGTATAAGTGCACTTCTTATGAATGCCTTCATTTAAATGGCGGCGCAACAACTTTCCATAATATTTCAAAAGTAATATGTGTTGGCGTTGTCCAGCTGTTTTCCGCTCCATGCTGGCTAGCTTGATGAGTCGTAGATGCTCCTGCATCAGTTTCTCCCTCGTCAGATGACCAACATCTATTGACACCTGGCGTTTCCTTGATGCAATCACGGTTGAGTTCCTTATCATCTGTGATCGACTACATTTCCCTAATTTTTCCTTTTGATGAATCTATCCTGGAAATGTTTCGCATTGACAAGTTACCTCGGGACAATAACCATCACCGATCCTCTTTTCTTCCCCCTCGTGAAGAAATTTGGGCAGATATACATTCTATCTCCCCTCCTGGTGTTGATTTTTCATCATCTCCCATGATTTCAACTTCTGACGATTTGGATCCGGTAGTGGACATGGTGATTTCTTCGGTCGGATTGTTGGAGCCTGATCTCCTTACTCCTATCGCGACCCTCAACATGTGTTCCTTCTCGAGTGATTATCTTCCATCCAGTGAAGATCTCTTGCAAGTCGTGACCGAGTTTTGTCCCTTGACATGGTATCCTTCTAGAGTGTTATCCTCTCAGAAGCCATGATCAAGAAGAAGCTACGAGCATAGTTTCTCTTCTCTGTGGCAAGCTCGTTAAAAAATGAAACAGAGGTCACGAGCATAGTTTCTCTTCTCTATGGCAAGCTCGTTAAAAATGAAACAAAGGCCCTGAGCATAGTTCTTTTCCTATATCAAGCTCATTAAAAAATGAAACAGTCGCCTCTCTTGAACCTTGTTTTCATCCACCCTTCTCCTTTTTCTCATATACTAGAGAAATTGGTGACAACCTCAAAGTCGATGAATGAATTGAATCTTGGAGGGCATGTCTCCAGCCTTTGATGATCATTCTAGAGTGAAGCCACTAGATTTTCAAGATGGGGGCATACTGAGCTTAGTCTTTTTTCTTTCTCGTTCTCATAAATACATGAGAATGCATCCGGGTAAACTTTTATCTCTTTTTCGGACCTGTATGGATACACGAAAAAGGAACCCCGTGGAGTCTCCTTTAAGCTCTTTTTAGACTTTCTAAAAATGAAAATATTGCCGAGTGATCTTGCTTCCTTTCCCACTCGTTAAAAGGTTTGAAAGGGTGTCTTTCAAGTGATAATTTATCTCTTTTTCGGCCTCGCGAGACTAACATTACGAAAAAGGACAACATTGAAGTCATCTTTAAGTTCTTTTCAGACTCTCTAAACATGAAAAGATTGTCGAGTGACCTTGTTCTTTTCACGCTTGTTAAAGTATTTGAAGAAAATGTCTGTTGAGCGATAGTTTATCTCTTTTTTGGTCTCATCAGACTACTTTACGAAAATTGAATTGAGAGAGTTCTCTTTTAAGTGTTTTTCCAGACTCTATAATCATGAAAAACCTTCGAGTTTTCTGTCTTTAGACTCATTAAACAAACATCGACAGGCCCATACGGGATCGAACCCTTACTTCTTCCAGTTCGTTAAACAAAGGAAGAGGAACTTACCGAAGGTGAGTTATATTGAGCATGTGTTACCCTCCTCGAGCTCGTTAAATTAAAAAGAGGTACTCGTCTATCTAGATGGGGGAAAAATTGAAAGAAGCAAGCCAAGTAGTTTTTGAGAACATTACCAGTAACTCTTAGAGTCGCCCTTGAACATGGCACTTTGTCTTTGAGCACATCTTAATCTGCTGAACCTTTGCATTGAACCAAGCCGATGAGTTTTTCTTACTCCTTTGGGTCACCCGACGAAAGTCACAATATCCACTGCATCATCGTGTTTTGGTCCATGTCATGTTTTTGTTGTTGTGCCTCAGTGTTCAAGGGAAGTATCCGCCTCGAGAGTCAGCCATAAAAAATATATTGTCTCAATACCCATGTCATTCCATGTTCATTTGATCTACCAATTACATCTTTGTGTCTATTTCGTGTCATTGATGGGGGATACATTAAGGCCCTCTTGCGACGAGTCTATTCCCGTCGACTTAGAGACATTATCCAGGAACTAGACTTAGAAACCAATTAGTACTTTGGGACCTGCATGCCTCAATGGCAGGCCTCCTCATGTTTGACAGTGGGTTTACATCATTGACCTCTGATCGGATGATTCCACGTATGTTCGACTTCATCTCATCCATTCACATTCATTGGAATGTACTAAGGTACCTTGAGAATCATTGACGTCAATGGTGATCTCCCTCGCGCTTGTTAACGGTTTACATCATTGACCGATAAATCTACCATGTTCTACATTAGGACATTTATTCACATGGTTAGATTTGTACTACATCGGGATCGGTAAGAAGACCCTGGGTTGAGTGATCACTCTAATATGTACTTTGCCCAGGTTGCGAAGGATTTTCTCTTGAACAATGACACATATGATGTCACATAGATCCACTTTGTATTGGTCGTGGCTATGTCTTGTCATCTCATAGATCCACTGTGTATTCTTCATGGCTACGATCAGTTTAGGTCATGGGAGTATAGATCCACAGTGTATCTTCAGTGGCTATACCATTTTGTCAATATAATTATGGATCCGCAGTGTATTTTATGGCAGCCATATCTTGTAAGTCTTTATCACCCAAGCATAGGTATGCCTTCCTTGGGTTTGAAACATGTCATAATATTTGTTGGATGTTTGTTTGCATCTTCTACCAGGTTCTCTGCGTCTACACCCTTGCTTTAAATATTTTCAAAGTGTTTCAACCATCATTCTCTCTTCTGACCTCACACTTTAGGGGGTATTCTATTACACATGAAATTTGCACACCTAGGCACCTCACCCTAAGTGTCATAAAGTGTCGTATAAGTGTCGCTTACACTTTTACACCATGGAATAACCTATGTCACAATCCGTAGTCAATGTGGAGGAGGGATGTATTACATGAATGCAGAAATACCAAGTACACATGAATTATTATTAATATTCATGGAAAAGAAATGGATTAAGTATGAGAATCAAGTGCACATGAATTATTATTAATATTCATGAAAAATAAAGTAATTAAGTGTGAGGATCTACCTCACATTTGGTTTCCTATTTTTTAGGGAAGGTGGA
>ML825156.1:94662-108188 GCA_009831015.1 Picea engelmannii | reverse complement strand
AGGGAGATTTTCCTTCAACACTCATACATTGGGGTCTTAGAGTGAGGTTGGTAAAACCTCAATGATGATTAGGTGCATGACTACATTGGAATAGATCCCTAGTGGCATCCTCTTTGAGGAGAGCTGCCATAGTTGGTTAGGGTATGAGAGAGCTCACTAAGGGGGCCCTTATGCATTTGGTAATCCCCTCCCCCATCTCATAAGAATTATAGTGAGGAGGAGGATTAATTATATGGGCTAGATTACCCCATTTTTGTATCTCATGTTGTATATAAATAGACTCTATATTTAATCACTGTTTTTTTTTTATTGTGATCTCTCTCTCTCTCTCTCTCTCTCTCTCTCTCTCTCTCTCTCTCTCTGTATATATATATATGATCCAGATGGATATCGGTGGCCACCCACCTATTCCATTGGCTCAAAACATGGTTTTTCACCTTGGTAGTTTTTCTACGGTTTTTCGGGTCCTAAACTTCTGAGGTCATTTTGAGGTATTAAATGACATTTTTTTGGCATTTTTGGGGGCAAGGGTTGCCAACGACATTTCCTAACCCACAACAGAATTTGTACTCCTCGGCTGCACATTTCTGATGAGGTATCGAATGTCCCAAACAAAGATCATATCCAAAAGTTTTTCCCTAAGGAAGTTCACGTATCAACTACCTTGATCGAGGCCCACAAACCTTTTGGTGTTTCATATTGCAGGGTTAGGGTTTTTGATGTTTAGAGTTTTCTCAATTATGCTTTATGTTAAAAAGGACTTTGGAGCCTCATTGTAATCATGTTCTTGCGAATGAGCATATCCATCACATCTCTTCTCAAAGATAAGTTGCCACCATTCTAGGGAGTTCCTTCACTCTATATTTTTACAATTTCTATACATTTCTTTCATTAATAGAAATTGTGTATTACTGTATCTCTGTGTTTCTTGCAATATATCTGTGTATTTCCTTATTATATCTCCTCCTTCATTCTGTTCTCAAAATAATCCAAATCAGTGGTATCAAAGTAGGTTACTCCTTGTCATTTCTTAGTGCATGTCCCCGATGAGGTTAGGGTATAGATATTTGGGTCTTGAGATAGTTTCTCTTTAGTACGATCGCTCTCGCCAGCCCAAGCAACTTCCCATGGAAGAAGAAAAGAGAGATGAGTGAGCATGACATTCTATTCATATGTTTCTTCAGGAATTCCTCATGCAACAGAGGCACGAAATGATGTAATTTTTTTCCCAAATCCTCCGACGAATGTTGATAATAGCAGACACATCTTCATCAAGCAACCACTTTGGAGGTGTCACTCCTTTCAAGGAATTAGTTAATTTTGATAATTTTGTGTTGGAAGGTTAGATAGACACAAATGATTTGGAAAAGTGGTTAAATATACCAAAAGGGTATTTCTTTGTTCACATTTTTTCTTGCAGGGAAATTATCATCTTTGTGCTCCTTAAGGTTTTCCCCCATGTCAAAAATTGGTGGGAAACTTACTGTGAGCAAAATTCCACAGAGGAGTATGGAATGTTTGAGGTCGAACCGACTTGGGATTTGTTTATGGATGCCATCAAGAAACAATATTACCCTATTGGAAACTATGATGACCAATACATGAGATGGACCACACTGCATCAGTAGAGGGACCAAACAATGGTGGAGTTCACAAATACCATCCATACCTTTCACACCAAGTTGGGTATCAAAGAATTCGAGCAACATCTAGTTCTAAAATAGCATGGGTATCTACACAGATACATACAAAAAAAAATGGAGTTTCTGGACATCTCGTCACTGGGAGTCGCTTATCGATATGCTGTCAAAATAGAGAATAAATTTAAGTAGCGGAATAAGGAAGGTTTGGGTCTGCAAATTTGTAACAACCAAAGTATGGTAAAGGTGGCCCTAACTCACAAAACAACCAACCTCAAGACAACTAGTCCAAGGCATAGGAAAATAATGGAAATGGGCGGATGAATAAAGACATTGGAAAGTGGTGCAACTTCCACAAAATCCATTGGCACAACACTGATGAATGTCGATTGAAATAGTCATTGGTGGTTGAGCTCAAAGAAAAAAATCTGAGCCCCAAATAAGACTCCGATTTAGAAAATAATAGAAGGAAACAAATCATAGATGCAAAACCCACTGCTACCATCGTGACTATAACAATCCAAACAGAAGAACCAAAGGATCCCGAGGAGGGACAATGCCTCTTCCATTCACAGATGTGGGTGAAGGGGACCCCACTACATTTATTGTTGACAACGGAAGCCAGATGAACCTAATCTCAATAGAGGTCATCAAGCAATTGGAATTGTCAACAACACCACACCCATAACCATACATCATAGGGTGGCTTCACAATAGATGAGATATCTACATTAGCCAACAATGTCACATGTCCTATGACATCAATCCTTTCAAGGATGAGGTATTGTGTGATGTTGACCCATTAGAAGTATATGATGTTCTTTTAGGCCAACCATATATGTGTAAGCATCATAATGTTTATGAGTCTCGACCTGGTAGTGTCATTGATGCTCTGTGGGGCCGACTCTACAGGGTACCATATGTATTTCCGACTACTATCCCAATAAAAAAGTGCCACAAACTAATCTCTCATACTGCAAAGTTTATCCTCTTCACAATCCGATCAACAGGTGAATAAAAGGAAAATACAACCACTACAGCCTCGGCCCAACACATTTTTTTCCAACAAAAGAAATGTAAGTTTTAAACCTATGAAGTAAAGAAATGCATATAGATTCTTAAGAAAACCAGAAATTAATCAATGGCTCATAGACATAGTACACAAAGATTTATACTAGAAACCCTCAACCAGGGAAAACCTTTCTTATTTTCATTATATCGAATTTTACCATTCACCATACAATATATAAAATGTTTTTAGGTATTATATAGATACCAAAACCCTAATCCCTTAATCTGGGATTAGTTTAGAAAACCGCTAAAAATAGCAAAATCCGCTAAAAATAGAAAAAACCGCCCAAAACAAAATTTTGGGGCCTTGCCCCCAACCCTGTCGGCCCCGGGCTACCGCTCAATGTCGAGCACTGTACGTAACTAGGGGTCCCCATACCTGCCCCCCCTGGGACCCCCCTAGGAAGCGCCTGACGCACACGACACAAAGACCACTACTAGAGGGCTCGTCAGACGCAGTTGCTGAACATGACGCCCCCACACACACACATGCAAATAATATAACATATACCCAACATTCTCCCACTTGTTGTTTTATTTTCATCCAGGGGTCCATAGGGTTATAAAGTCAACAATCTAGGGAAACAATGCCATTGTTACTCTACACCAGGAGAAGTTTTCTGTTCTCATAGACTTTGTCAATAAATCTACAACATTGTTCAAAGTGTCAACCTTTTCCAACAACACCTTCTTTTCCTCAACCATGTCTATCACAAAGTGATACTAAACATCAATATGCTTTGGCTTAGAATTATAATCTTGGTTCTTTGCTAGGAATATTTCACTCTGACTGTCACAATCTAATCTCACTTCTTGTTGTACCAACCCAATACATGAACACAATCTCTGTAACCATATTGCTTCCTTTATTACATGAGTGGCTGCCATGTATTCATCTTTTGTAGTCGAGAGTGCCACTACAACCTGTCTTTTTCTCATCCAACTGATTGCTCCTCCAAATAGGTTAAACACATACCCACTTTTAGATTTTCTGCGATCCAGATCTCCAGCCGAGTCTGCATCAACAAATCCATGTATGTCCACCACTCTGTCCAATCCTGATCTTCCTTGGTAGCACAATCTATAATTGATAGTGCCATGTAAATACCTGAAGACCCTCTTTACTGTTGTCCAATGATCCTTCCCTGGTCTTGACATATACCTTCTCAAAACTCCCACTGCATGTGCAATGTCTGGTCTAGTACAGACCATTGCATACACAAACTAGAAATTGTACTGGCATATGGAACATGGGATATGTCCTCTTCTTCTTCCTGTGTCTTGGGACACTGATCTTTAAATAACTTTACACCTATAGGAATAGGAACCTTGACAGGTTTACTTCCATGCATATTAAACCTCTGCAATATCGTCTCAACATATTTTCTCCGATTCAACCAGAGTTTCCTGTTTGCACGATCTCTTTTAATTTCCATTCCTAGAATGAAGTTAGTAGCACCGAGATCCTTCATGTAAAATTTGGAGGATAGCTACGATTTCACCTTCTTGATAACATCCATATTATTTCCTACCATCAACATCTCATCAACATACAACACTACATAAATGAAGTTATTACCAACCTTCTTGAAATACACACAATGATCATCCCTGCTTCTCACAAATCCCAATCCAAGGATGTATGTGTCAAACTTTTGGTACCAAATCCTAGGTGATTGCTTCAGACCATATAGTGACTTCTTTAGCTTACATACCAGCTCTTTATTTCCCTTTACTACAAAGCCTTCTGGCTGCTTCATGTAGATTTATTCTTCCAGATCCCCATGTAGGAATGTTGTCTTCACATCCATCTATTCCACTTCAAGATCAAAAGTAGCAACAATAGATAAAAGAAATCTAATAGAAGTTAACATAGAAACAGGAGAAAAAATCCCACCAATGTCAATTCCCTCTACCTGGGAATAAACTTTTTATACTAACAGAGATTTGTATTTCTCCACTTTTCCTTCTGCATTAAACTTCTTCTTAAACAACCATTTGCTACCGACAGATTTTCTTCCAGCTGGAAACTCAACTATATCCCATGCCTCATTCTTATCCAAGGCATCCATTTCTTCAACCATGGCCTTCTTCCAGAATTTACTATCCTCTGAGTTCACTGCTTCCCTGACAGTTCTGGGATCATCATCAGTAATAGATAAAGAAAAATTGGAATCAAAATCAGGTGGACTATACCTCTCTAGTTTCCTTGTTTCTCTCACTGATCTCCTCAATACTGGGGTATGCAGTTCATCTTCTTCTTCTTCTTCATCTACTTCATCTTCTTTAGATGATTCAGATTTTGCATCATCCAACTCTAGCTCTATTTTCTCAGGTTCCTCTTGCCTTGGTAGGAATTTATGTCTGGACACATCTTTTACCTCTCTAAAGAAAACATACCGACTGTAAACAATCTTCTTAGTTTCTGGGTTCCAAATATTATAACCTTTCACACCATCTTAATAACCAATAAAGATACACTTTTCAGCTTTTTTATCCAACTTACTCCTATTTTCCTTTGGAACATGTACATAAGCATCACAACCAAACACTCTAAAATGTTGAAGAGAGGGTTTATTTTCAGTCCATACCTCGTGTGGAGTTTTTTCATCCAATGTTGATGAAGGTGATTGATTGACTAGATAACATGTTGTACCCACTGCCTCTGCCCATAATTCTTGTCCTAACTCGGCACCGCTGAGCATGCTCCTTTCTTTTTCCATCAATGTCATGTTCATCCTTTATGCAACTCCATTTTTTTGAGGAGTGTATGGAGTAGTCTTCTGCCTTGCTATATCACACTTCTTATAGAATTCTTCGAATTCATTTCCACATAATTCTCCACCATTATCCATTCTCAATACCTTTATTTTCTTCTCTGTCTGATTTTCTACCAGAGCCTTAAACTCTTTAAATTTATCAAATACCTCAGATTTATTTCTAAGAAAATAAATCCATGTGTACCTTGATAAATCATCTATGAATGAAACATAATACACAGACTTACCTAGTGATGGAATAGGCACAGGTCCATACACATCACTGTGTATCAATTCTAAGATCCCCTTTGCTCTTATAGCACCAGGTGGGAATCTTACTCGATTATGTTTACCATATATGCAATGTTCACATAAATCAAAATCCATAGTGCAATTAGACATACCTTCAACCATGCCTTTATTGTGTAGTATTCGAAGGACCTTTTATCCAATATGACCCAGTCTTTGATGCCACAACATGGTCTTTTTTTAAGGGATGGTATTGGTCTTGTATTCTTTATTTGTCTTCTCAAGGACAACATAACTATTACACCCATTAGTATAAGTTCTTCCCAACAACTTGTATAGATTTCCACACATAACTCCCCTCATCAACACCATTTCTCCTCATACCATCTTGCAAGTTCCCTTTCCAAATACAGTATTCACTCTTGCATCATCCAAATTGCTTACATATATTAGGCTCCTAGATAGTTTTGGAATGTGCATAACCCCAGGGAGAGTGTTATTCCTTCCATATTTTAGCAGCAACTTAACCCTTCCACGCCCCAAGATTTTGGCTGTCGAGTCATCTCCTAGGAATACATCACCACCATTGTATTTTTCATATTCAAAGAACCACTCCCTGTGAGGAGTCATATGGTATGATGCAATTGATTCAATCAACCATACATCATGGTATTCATGTGTACCTGTAGATGCTAGGTAAACATCACCTCCTTCTTCAGTGGAGGTTTTCGCCTCTGGGGAAGAGGTACTATCAGATCCCTTTGGTTTATCAACCTTCTTGGACTTATAAATTTCTTATAATGCCCTGTTTTACCACACTTCCAACATTTCCTCAAAGATTTTCTTGGAGACTTAGATCTACCTGTAGATTTAGGTCTCCCCCCCGAAGACTTACCAGGATTCCTGTCTTGGGTACGCCCTCTTACAAATAAATCATCTGTGCTATGACCATCCATGATTTTCTGCCTCATCTCTTCAGATAACAAGGATGCAACTACATCCTCATACTTCAATGTAGATTGAGTGGTACTACCAATTGCTATAACCAGATTATCCCAAGAGTCTGGCAAAGAACATAGAAAAGCAATACACTTATCTTCTTCTGCAATCGTAATATTAATAGAGACAAGTTGACTTACCAGAGTATTAAAGGCATTTAGATGTTCTGTCACAGAATCTTCATCTTCCATCCTAAGATGATACAACTTCTTTTGAAGAAACAACTTGTTTACCAGGGACTTTGATTGATACAAATTCCCTAAATTATCCCATAGTTCCTTGGCTGTAGATTCTCTTGAGGCATTCAACAACACCGAATCTTCCAGGTAGAGTCGAATAGTACTCCTTTCTCTTCTATCCAACTTCTCCCAATCTTCCTTTAACATACCAGTAGGTGGTGTACTAGTAGTTTGTGTACTAGTAGGTTGTGTACCAGTCGATTGCGTGCTAGTAGGTTGTGTACCAGTAGGCTGTGTACCAGGATCCACAACGATCCATTGTTCTTTATCTACAAGAAGGTCCTCCATCTTGAGCTTCCATAGCTCAAATTTTTTACTGTTGAACTTCTCTATATCGATTCTAGAAGACCTCGCCATTCCTCTTTCTACACTTGAATCTCCACTACAAAAGCTCGCACTAAACCCAAGTTTATCACAGACCCAAGATAAACTTGATCTATCAAGACCGAGCCAAACCCTCAGCAACAAAGGCATCCCTCTGAAGCCAAAAATGAGCTCTGATACAACATGTATGTTTTAAACCTGTGAATTAAAGAAATGCATATAGATTCTTAAGAAAAACAAAAATTAATCAATGGCTCATACACATTGTACACAGAGATTTATACTGGAAACCCTCAACCGGGAAAAACCTTTCTTATTTTCATTATATCGAATTTCACTATTCACCATATAAGATATAAAATGTTTTTAGTTATTCCGTAGATACCAAAGACCTAATCCCTTAATCCGAGATTAATTTAGAAAACCGCTAAAAATATAAAAAAATGCCCAAAACAAATTTTGAGGCACTGCCCCGAACCCTGTTGGTCTCGGGCTACCGCTCGGTGCTGAATGTTGCACGTAAATAGGGGGGGCATACTTTCCCCCCCTGGGACCCCCCTAGGAAGCGCCCGACACACACAACACAAAAACCAATACTAGAGGGATCATCAAACGCAGTTGTCGAACTTGACATGCCGACACACACACATGCAAACAATATAACATATACCCAACAAGAAAATCAACAAGATTTTAGAAGAGCACAAATTTATTTTTTCTTCACCTATGGCGGTGCCTCCACAATGCCCATTCAAGCTAAAATATCACAGAGGTCTTCATAGATTTATTGGCCACAACCCCTTTGAAGAGTGCATGGGATTCCAACCATTAGCCCCCACTGATATAGCTCTTCATGCTACATCTTCACTGACAAATTCCTCCCACACTTAGGAAAATCATGTAGCTATATTGGTTGAATGGATCCAACCCCTCCAGTAGAAGGTTCATGTCAACCTTCAATAAGCTAAGCAAGACAACTTCTTCAGGTTCAGACTCACCAAAATCTTCCCCATCTCCCACGGGAACTTGACATAACAGGGACTATTGCTTAATAAGGGGGGAGGAATGATCCAAATGGATATCGGTGGCCACCCACCTATTCCACTAGCTTAAAACATGGTTCTCCAACTTGGCAGGTTTTCTACGGTTTTTCAGGTTCTGAACTTCTAGGGTCATTTTGAGGCCCTAAATGATGTTTTTTTGGACTTTTGCGGGGCCAGGGTGATCTGGATTTATGAGAGAAATGAAATGAAACACAGATATATAGCCTTAACACAAAGATACAATGAGAAATAACAAAGATACATTGAAACTTGACTTCTATTCAATAAAGAAATCTGTTGAAAACTATAAAATGCAGAATGAAAACAATCTTGCTTGAATGGTGGTAGCTAATATATGAGAAGAGATGTGGCAAATACGTGCATTCATATGAGCCCATTACAATGAGGCATCTAGGAATTTTTAGCATCAAGAAGTAATCCGAAAACCCTAGAAATCCAAAATCCTAACACTAGGAGATGAAGCACCAAAAGTCGTGTGGGCCTTGATGGGGTAAGTTGGTACATCAACTTCACAGGGTCATATCTTTTGGATACGATCTCCATTTTAGGTGCACAATAGCCCATTGGAAATGTATATATGAGGACTACACATGTTTCCATCAAACTCTGTCTTTGTCTACAATGTGACTGTGGCAATCCCAAATAATGTTGTTTAGGGCCTCAAAACGACCCCATAAGTTTAGGAATCGAAAAGCTAGAAACAAACTGCCAAGATGAAAATTGTATGTGAACTAGTTGGAATAGGTGGGTGGCCACCAATATCCACCTAGATCAATCCTTCCCCCTTAGGGATAAATGGTCTCCATTTCATTGATTCCCCCCATCAGATGAGGAAATTTCTATTGAATTTGGCCCTGGGTGAGCCACTTACCTTGGTGCAGGAGTTGCCCCGCTTTGACAACATGATAAAGCTAAATATTTTGTTGGTGAGTTCCCTCGACCTATGTTTCCATGATATGATCAGTGGATGCATGTTCCATGTATTCGGGGTTGATCTCTATTAGTGTCAACTATTATACTATCTCTGAGGTGTCCAATAATGGTGGAAAGTATGGTTGGATGAGGTCCACATTAAACATTGGGTGCAAGCCAAGGAAGGGGGGGGTTGTTGAGCTCAAACACACTGTCACCCACAACATTGGTGATGTTGTAAGGTCAATAGTGGAGTGGACAAATATTTCAATGGGGTTCTGTAAGGCATTATTTCTACAAGTACAACCAATCTTTATCTCCCACCCGAAACTTGTGTGGCACCCGATGTTGATCATGGCATTGCTTGTACTTGGCATTGGACTTCTGAAAAATTCCTTGAACGCATTTGAGGATGTGATGGATGCATTAAATGAAACACGTGGATTTGTTTACTTCATTTTGGGCATGGGATGATTATGCCTGTGTGGATGCAAGGGGTAGTGAAACATCCATGGGACCCAATGGTTGAATCACCAAGCCCACTTGAAAGGGGTTGTGGTCGATTGAGCTATGTATGGCTCTATTGTAATTGTGTTGAAAATATGGAAAACTCTCATCCCATGTGCATGGATGATTGGAATTGTACATGCACAAGATATGCATGGTCATCCTGTTGACGACCTTAGTTTGGCCATCTATTTGTAGGTGGAAGGAAGTGGATTTGGTGAGCTTGGTGTCCAACAGTGACCAAAGGATCGAATATAATGTGCTAAGGAACTGACTCTCCCAATATAAGATGATGGTTTGTGGCATCCCAAAACATACCCACACTCATTCGAAGAAGAGCTTGGCAGTGACCTCCATTGTGATGCTCTTCTTGCAGATGAGCATAATTTCCATCTCAGAAAATTGATCAACAACCACAAAAACAAAGTCATATCCCTACTTGTTTGAAGGAAGGAAAATGTAGTTCATCGAGATTAATTCCCAGGGCCTGTCAGGAGTAGTAAGAGGGGTGTACACGCCTTGTTTCTTAATGACTAGTTTAGAAATGGCACGGGCCATGCAGGACCTGATATACTTACTGACATCCTATCAAAGTTTCAACCAATAGAAATGTTGTTGCAACACTACCACTATATTTTATACGCTGAAGTTTTCTACCACCCGACTGTAGTGAAATTCCCAAATTATCTTCACTCGCTCGCTTGATGGGAAGCAGAGATGGTCCATATGGCACAACAACCCATCTTGAAGATGGAAACTAGTGACAACTATGTTTGTGCCCAACATATGGTAGGTAGTGGTGAAGTCAAGATCTCTCTCATAGAGTTGGGGCTATACGTCGGTCTCATGGCCATAGGAGTGTAGAACCATGGGTAGTGTTGTAACTAGAGGTCGACTGAGGCAATCAACGACATGGTTGGTTCTCCCTATCTTATACTTGATGTTGATATGGAACTGTTGTAAGTATGAGGACGACTTATCATTGCGGTCATTCTAAAATTTTCCTTGTGTCTGCATGAACTGTAGAGGCTTATGATCAGTTTCGATGACTGTCTCCTTCCCGATAATGCAATGCCTCCACTGGCGATAGACTTGTGCAATAGAGTGAATTTATTTTTCAAAAGTGTGGTACTTACGAATGATATCTGATAGTGTCTCACTATGATAGGCCACGAGATGTCCGTGCTAAGTGAGAATTGCGTCCACAACATAGTCTGAAGCATATGTCTCAATATAAAAATGTTGTTGTAGGTCGGGTAATGAGAGCACCAGAGTTGAGTACAAGCACTACTTCAAATCATCGAACTCTTTCTGTTGCGACTGACCCCACATGAAAATTTCCTTTCCACCACCTCTAGTCACTTGGCTAAGGGCCCATGCAATATGGGAGAATCCCAACATGAACTTGCGATAGAAATTGAAAAGGACTAATAAGATCCAAAGTCCGGTGAGTGTGGTCAGGGATGGGAAGTCACGAATGACCTGGATCTTGGTTGGTTTGACATGCACCTCATGCTCATTAACAATGTAGACTAGGTATTGGACCCTGTTTATTCTGAAGGAGCATTTTTCCAAATTATCATATAGCTTGTGTGGTTGCACAGTATGTAGAAGTTGTTGAATATGTTACAAGTGTTCTGCCCAACTCTTGTTGAAGATTAGCATGTTATCCAAATACACCACCACAAAAGGATTGGTGAAAGGATGCAAGATATCATCCATCATCCTCATCAATGTTTTTGGGGCATTAATCAAGATAAAGGGAATGACCAACCATTCAAAAATACCTTATTTGCACTTGAAGGCAGTCTTACATACATCATTCTCCTCTATTGGGACCTGGTGGTAGCTGGAATTCAGATCAATATTACTAAATTATTTGGACCCCTTGAGCTGGTCAAGGAGATTGTCAATTCGGGGAACTGGGTATTGGTTCCTCACTCTGATTTTATTTAGAGCTTGATAATCAATGCAGAGTTGTGAGGTCCCGTATTTCTTCTGCAAAAGCATGATTGGGCTTCCACAAGGTGATGATCTTGGTTGGATAATATGTCTTTGTATTCTTCCATGACCTCATCCACTTGCTTCTGCTATGTGGAGAGACCTTCTGCAGAGGCCATGGATGTGGTCATAACCTTCTGATCACTTTGAGAGAGAATCATGAAGAAGAAAAAATTCCTAATCTGAGAGAAGACCTTCCTGCATTGCTTGGAAAAGATCAAGGAAATGGCAGTAGGTGGGACGACCTCGGGTATCTGGTACAATTTCCTATCCAAAGTAATAATAACACTATGAGACCTAGAATCATATAAAACATGATGTTTCCATAAATAAGGTTGTCCCAAAATAAAATCACAAAATTCAAGGGGGACGACATCACATAATACCTCATCTTTGAAAAGCTTGATGTGATAGCGTAGGTGACATTGTTGGTTGACACAAAGATCGCTGCCTTGGCGGAGCCATCCGATGGTGTGCGGTGTTGTCAACAGATCCAACCTATTAATGACCTCCACTGAGATGATTTTCTTCTGGATACTGCTATCGATGATGAAGTGCAATGGAGTACCCTTCACCCACATATGTGAATGAAAGAGGTGCTTACCTTCCTATGGTTCATCAAGTTCACCGGGATGGATCTTGGTGGTAGAAATGGTGGCAATAGGTTCTGTGTCAATGATATGTATCCATTTTTTTGGTTTTGACTCAGAGTTAGAACACACATTTTATTCAAAGTCTTTCACCTTGGCCATCAATGACTACTTTGAGTAGAATTCAATGGTGTTATGCCAGGGGCTCTTATGGAACTTGCACCACTTTCCAATGTATTTCTTTGTCTTCCCATTGTCCTTCTATGTTTGTGGATTAGACTAGTTTTCTTGAGGCTGTCCATCCTCTCTCTATCCTTTGTTCTGCATGTTGGAGCTTCCTTTTCCCTGCTTCTGCTATGAGGGGTTCACAGGACCAAACTACCGTGTATTTTTTTAATATTCTCCTCAATTTTAATGACATATCGATAGGCCATGCCCAAGGATGAGATGTCCAGAAACTCCATTTTTGTTTGGATGTATATATGCAGACCATCATCGCACTTGACCACCATATGTCGCTTAATGTATTTGATACCCAGCTTGGTGTGCAAGGTATGGACGACATTGGTGAACTTTGGCACTGTTTGGTCCCTTTCCCATCACAGTGTAGCCCATCTTGTATATAAGTCGTCATAACTTCCAATAGGGTAGTATTGTTCCTTAATAACATCCCTGAAAGAACCCCAAGTGGGTGTTACTACAAATAATGGAGATTCCTTTGTTTCCTTTTTCTAATAGAAAGTATCCCACCAATCGTTGACATGGGGGTCGACGTTAAGGGGAAAAAATGTAATATTTTCTCTCCCAGAAACGTTATGGACAAAAAAATACCCTTCTACAGGGTTTAACCATTTGTCTACAACATCCACATATATATGAACTTCAAATATAGGAATATCAAATATTGATCTGTACCTTGAAGGGGGTGGCACCTCTGCTCGAGGAATATGTGTCGCCTGTTGGAAGTCGTTGAAGGATTTGCACAAAATTATCCATCATCTCCTTCCTCTGTTGCACAAAGGATTCCTCGAGCAACAATTTAAATGGATCTCCTACCCCATCATCTCTCTTTTCTTCCCCCTTGGGTGACCATCAGGTTTAGGGAGGCCGATCTTGTAAAGGCTCAACTAGTTCGAGTCCTAACTACTTATACCTTGACCTCGTTGGGGAC
>ML825156.1:54771-66018 GCA_009831015.1 Picea engelmannii | reverse complement strand
CAAAAAAAACCCTTTCTTGCCTGAGGGTTCCATCTTTGTCCTCTTTTCCTTAGGGACATGAATATACACAGGACATCCAAATATCCTTAGATGCCCTACTTCAGGTTTGATCCCTGAGAAGACCTCTTCATGAGTCTTGTCCTTCAAAATAACATGTGGGAACCTGTTCTGAATATACACAACAGTGGAGGTATCTTCTTCCCATAAGGAATTTGGAAGATCCTGGTCAAACATCATTGCTTTCGCTGCCTCACAAATAGTCATGTTTTTCCTCTCAGCAACACCATTTTGCTGAGGGTTATATGTCATGGCCAACCGTCTCTTGATTCCTGCTGACTTGTAGAAATCCTCAAACTGAAGAGATTCAAATTCTCCTCCATTGTTTGTTCTAAGGATTCTGATGTGTTTCCCTGTTTGCTTTTCAATAAAGGCTTTATACTCTTTGAATTTATCAAATGTGTCACTTTTAGCTTTAAGAAAATATATCCAACATTTTATTGAGTAATAATCAATAAAAATGACATAATACAAACAACCACTGAGTGAGGGAGATGACATGGGACCACATACATCATAATGAACCAGATCTAGGATGCCCTGAGCTCTGTTGTCACTACTAGGAAATGCTTTCTTTATATTTTTAGCTAGCATGCATCCCTTACAAATTTATTTTTTACTAAGATAAATAGAGGGCATGCCACATACCATGTTCTGTAGATCTGGAAGAGATTTGTAATGAAGATGTCCAAGTCTTCTGTGCCACAACTCACTGGAGCTAGTCACATCATGAGCCAATGACTAAACTGATTGTCCTGACACGACGTATAGTCCTCCACTGCGAGTTCCAATGGGTTCTACTGTACTTAAGTGGCTACCTTTATCCCATAGTAGTTCCTTCCTGTCCTTGAAGATCACCCAATATCCCTTTTCCTCAAGGGTTGCAACTGATAGTAATTTCTTCTTGAGCCCTGGAACATATAATACTTCATAAACATGAAGTCAAGCCCCAGATTCCAATCTGAGGGAGATAGAGCCTACTCCCTCTATCTTGTAACATTTTTCATCCCCAATCTCGACCTGCTCTGCAAAATATTTTGTCTAGAAATCTAAGAGGATCTCCTTGTACCCTATCATGTGCTTTGATGCACCACTRTCTATTAACCAAGTTTTCGGCCCCRTGGAAACTGAACTGGATAAAGAAGATACCAAATAATATTCTTTCCTATTTTCTTTCTCATTAGAAGGACTTTTCTGATTTCTTTTGGATTCATCATCCTCAGCAGTTGAGGCATGATGTTTCTCTTTCCTAGGATATTTCTTTCTAAACCAACAATCTTTAGCAAAATGACCCAACTTATTACAACTAAATCATTTAATCTTAGATGTATCAATATTCTTGCCTTTGAATGTACCTTTGATGTTTGGCTTCCATTGAGAGCCTTTCTAGAAAGTGCCTTTCTTCTTTCCCTTGAGTCTTGATGCTAAAGCTGAGTGATCTTCTTTTGTTGGCTTGCTCCTGGTAGATTTGTGACTCTCCTCCTGGAGGCAATCATGCCATAACCTGTCAAATGTGGGCTGAATCTCTCTCCCACTTACACTGGATAAGAAGGTCTCCCATGAATAAGGAAGACCGTAAAAAATGGCCTGCACTAAATCATCATCGTCCACTGTCACCCCTGTGACCAAAATATGATCTCTGATCTAAGCTATCTTGGAACAGAAATATTCCACTGATTCACCTTTCTCCATCTTCAAATACTTAAGCTTGTTCTTAAGTGTTCTCTTCTGACTTGGAGCCTGTTTCTCATACAGATTCACCAAGGTATCCATACAGTCCTTGGCAGTCATCAATAAAGTCATTACATGCATTATACTGTCTTTGACTGAGTCAAAGATGATTCGCTTGGCCTTTGATTGAATCTTCCTGAAAGCCGTTTTTCCTACATTATTCATTGGTTCCTCCAGCACTTTGGTCACATACTACTCAAGATCATGCTCTTGCAAGATATTTGTTATATGGAGCTTCCACATATTAAAGTTGGTAGCTCCTTCGAGCCTATCTTCGACCCTGACTGAAATGGAGGATGCCATGGTCCTCGCACTGGAAACTTAACCAATCTTGCTTGGATATTTGTGTACCTGCTGCTACACTTCAACACGTTTAACACACCCTAAGCTCTGATACCATGTTAGATTACGAGCTTGATTTATTATGAAGATTAATTCTTTTATTTTCTTCAATACTTTGATTCCAACTTAATACACTTCAACAATTTCAAATCATAATCAAATAGAAATAATTATGTAGATAAGTAAACTTGCATATCAACAAAACATATACCCTAGGGAAACCCTGTACAGGGAGAAAAACCCCAACAAACAATATTCCTTTATTGCATTAATAATGTAAGATCTCTTACAAATAT
The DNA here is from genome assembly GCA_009831015.1 of Picea engelmannii. NCBI lineage: Eukaryota > Viridiplantae > Streptophyta > Pinopsida > Pinales > Pinaceae > Picea > Picea engelmannii. The sequence goes on along the minus strand of ML825156.1, from coordinate 63,592 downwards.
ACACCATGAATGTACTTCTCTCAAAGATCTTGCCAAGATGACTATGACCTGACAAATACTTACAAGACCTTGCTGAAATACACCTTTGATATGATACCTCTCTATCACTGATGTGCTCCTCTATTACTTCATCCTCAACCTACATATGAAAACTCTATTTCAAAATTGTGTTGCAAAACTATGTTGAGGAGAGGGTTTGACCTCTTATTATATAGGCTGAAGAGGTGATGCAGGAGCATCTCCAGCAACAAGCGAGTGTGGAGGTGGAAGACAACTGGGATGAACGCAACACATTTTTGCACATGTTGAAATTTTTTTGAAATATTTTGAAAGGCTAAGGAAGGAATATTAATGAAATAGTTAAGGAAGGCGTACGCACATTTATGAATAAATGAATTGTAAACATATCTTGAGCAATCTGCTCTCATTTGTCAATGTAAAAGGCATTTATGCCCAGTTAATGAAAGTAGGTAGATTTAAAATTCCAGATTAGACAATTTTAGGAACAGGAGGGAAAATGACTATAGACACCCTCATCTTTGTATCATTGTATCAATCAAAATTAGATCATTAAGCACATTAGCATAGAGAACAAGAGAGCTGTAGCAGAAGAGTTGTAGAGGAGAACCCATGTACAGAAGCTTGAATTAATATATGAAGCTTTGATTCAGACTCATGGTGTTATGATGTTTTCTGTGTATACTTGTTGAATGGTCTGCTTACAGTTTCTTACTCTCTCTGTCATGCATTTGTTATTATGTTGTGTGTGAATGTATGTTTTCATGTCAAATGTTTAAATTCTGAGAGAGAAAGAGAATGAGTTTCGGTTGTTTCTCTTCCTGAGAGAATTTCCTACAAGGAGTGCAGTGAAACGTCCACATAGAGTGCATGACAAAGGTTCTGAGTTTATCTCTGAAAGCTCAGGAGAGATACCATTGTTCTCATTCCAGCAGAAGTGCAAGACAAGCACAGAAGCCGTGAAAGGTTTGCGCAGGTTGGTCGAGACCTTAGAACTTATCAACTAAGGTTGAGATATTGAAGGACTGTTGTTGCAGACAAAGTGCACAGAGTCAGGAGTTCAAGTACGCTAAAATATTTGAAGGATTTCCGCAAGGAGTGTGTGCAGGAGTCTACTTGAAGACCTGATTTTTGAAGAAATATCAGAAGGGTTAGGGCCTTTGAATCATTCAAGAGAAAGTCGGAAGCTCAAGTCATTGTGCAGAAGTCATGCCCCAGAGAAGGATCACAGAGTCTATTTTGAGCTAGAGGTTCTTGAGGAGGAAATTGAATGGTCAAAATTCTCTGAGGAGAACTCCCGTAATAGAGAGGACTGTAGGATCCAAGAAAGTTGCGGGGAAGTTAAGCGTTGGACAGACCCACCTTCAAAAGGAAAGATTTAACGTGGACCATTGATTTCGATCATTGGACCGTTGAGATCATTTCGACATTTCGGGGGTCATAAGTACGAAGTGTGGATGAAACCTTCGGTTGATCAAATCCCCAAAATGCGAAAAGAGTTTTCGTGTATAAAGGCGAAGATTGACGAGGTTGAAATTTCGGAACTTCAGAATTCAGGGTTTTAGAGGTCCTGAGGATGAGTGATCGGGACACAAGGGGGATGAAAGCCCAAAATCACAAGTCACAGTAGGATATTTTTCGACATTTTGGGAATCGACATTTCGACATTCCTGTTGGAAAGGAGTAGAGTGGTCCACATAAGTAGCTCTGAAATCATGAAACGCGAAATATCTTTGGAGGAGCATTTCGGAATTTCGACATTTTGGGATCTGGGATCTCGAGGAGACAGTGATTTGGAATTGAGAGTTTCAAAGTCCCGGTTCGTGAAATCCTGGGGGAAGAAAACCATTTTGGCATTTCGGTAATTTAGGGTCCAGAAGGTATAGGAGGTAGAGAGTTCGAGATCGAGCATCATGAACTCCCGGTACGTGAAGTCACGCCAGCCATCGGATCAGGGGAGGATCACAACCGTTGATCTCCTTGGAAGTGAGATAGCAACATTTTGGTATTTCTGGGTTCAACATACCGGGAATACTGATGACAAGGATCATGGAGCAGTAAAGGGAAAATTCAGAAGTCGTGAAGTGCGACAGGACTTAGAGTCGACTTTCAGTATTTCGGTAATTCAGATTTCGGGACTTTGGGAGTCAAGAGACAGAGTTGCACATCATCGCAACTCCCAAAATCGTGATGAGTGGAAAGCCGAAGTTAGTGGCGAGAAGGGTCTAGTGTTTGGTATTTCGGGTTTCAGAGGTCGAAGAAGTAAGGCACTCGACAACAAGATTCATGAACTCGCGAAATTCGGTATCCCAAAAGGAAAAGGGGAAAATTCCAATGTCAGTTGGGTGTTGATCGTGGAGTTCATGCTGGTGCAAAGATCACATGAGCATAACTCAGAAGGACCTGTGACATACACTCATTTGGGTGTGTGAATGAATTTCCCGAAGAGGAAATTGAAGAGCCAGTCAGACTCTAAGGGGGACGAAATTGAAAGATCCTGTGCAGACTCCGACCTGAGGGCTGGGGTACTGCGTTAGTGTGGTATCAGAGCGAGTAAGAATTCTTTTCTTTCTATAGCAGAGAAAGGAGAAAATATTTGCAACCATGTCATCGAGAAGGAGAGAGAGGCCAATGCCTGATCCAACAGTGGAAAGGGGAATGCGTGAACTATGTGCTAGGATTTATGCCATGGAGACAACACAGAGGCGCACAATCAACGCTGGGGATATTAGCGAGGATGAAAGTGAAAATGAAGCTGGAAACGAGGGATAAGAAGTTGTAGTCGAAGATGCAACAGATGAACGCCTATTGAGGGCTGTTGTGAGGATAGGTGCCAGAGCGAAAATGGAAATTCCAGTATATGAAGGAAACCTAGATGTAGAAGAACTTCTAGACTGGATTAGAGCTTTGGATAAATATTTTGATTATGAGAATATTGAGGAAAACAAAAATATTAAACATGATGTCACAAGACTTAAAGGACATGTAGCATTATGGTGGGATGAACTGCAGGCTGATAGACGTTGTAAAGGCAAGCAAAAAATGAAAAGCTGGGATAGAATGGTTGCAAAGATGAAGGCAAAATTCATACCCAAGGATTATCAAATTACTCTGTTTCGGAGAATGCATAATTTGAGACAGAAGTTGAGTTCAGTAAAAGAATACACTGAGGAATTCTACAAGATAAACATCAGAGTAGGTCATCAGGAAAGTGATGATGAAAAGGTTGCCAGGTACATGAATGGTCTGTGATATGACATTCAGGATGAGATGAGCATGATGAGCCTTCGGAATGTGGAGAATGCTTATCAGATGGCTCTGAAAGATGAATAGAATCTAAGCCGGAAGCAAGGTCAGAGAGGCCGAGGTAGAAGTCAATCCAGTGGAAAAACAATTGCCCAAGACAGGAATCAGAAACCTAAAGAACAATGGTAGAAACCTCAAACTCAAACTGAGAGAGGTGGAAGCTCACAGAGAGGACAATATGCTGATAGAAATACTTTTCCTTGAACCAGAGGAAGAGGAAGAAGCAGAGGTGGAGAAATAAAATGCTTTACCTGTGGGAAAAATGGACACAAATCCTATGAATGTCTATATATAAAGAAAGAAGGAGGTGAAACTCACATTGCCGAAGCACAAGGATGGAATTTTGAGGCATAAGATGCTGAGGGAAGAAGATCAATGATGATGAGAAAAGTTCTCTTAACGCCAGAGAAGGAGGCACAGAACCCAACCCAAAGGAACAGACTATTTCAGACTGCTTGCAAGACCAAAGACAGGGTATGCAAAGTCATCGTGGACAATGGTAGCACAAACAATATCGTTTCTACGGAGATGGTGGAAAATTTGGAGTTGGAGACTATTGAACATCCAAGCCCATACAGAGTTTCGTGGTTACAAAAACTTCATCAGGTAAATGTCACTAAACAATGTTTAGTTGATTTTAAAATAGGAGGATATAAGGATGAAATACTATATGATGTCATTCCCATGGATGTTTGTCATCTATTGATGGGTATACCATGGAAATATGATAGGAATGTGATTCATGATGGGAGAAAGAACACATACACCCTGGAGAAGAATGGGAGAACTCACATGTTCCTGCCGATTAAGGATCAAGAAACAAAACCAGAAGTGAGCAACACTATACTTCTCATGAGTGGGAAGGAAATTCTTAAGGAGGTTAAGAAGAATGAAGATACATAAATCATCATGGCCAGGAAGCCTAGAGTTGTTTTAACCAGTACAAGAGTGGATGATTTACTAGAGGAAATCCAGAAGTTGCTTGAAGAGTTTACTGATATAGTAGTGGACGAACTACCTTGTCCGTTGCCACCGATCATAAGTATAAGTCATCACATCGATCTTATACCTGGAGCTAGTTTACCAAACAAAGAAGCATACAGATTGATGCTGTAGGAGAATGAAGAGGTCAAGAGACAAGTCCAGGACTTGATGGACAAAGGGTTGATTCGAGAAGGCTTGAGTCCATGCGTTGTTCCAACAATGCTCAGCCCAAAGAAAGATGGAGGCTAGAGGATGTGCACAGACTCGAGGGCAATCAACAAGATTACCATCAGATATAGATTTCTTTAACCAATGCGGGATGATTTGATGGATTGCTTGAGTGGAGCAATTTGTTTTTCAAAGATTTATTTGAAAAGCAGATATCATCAAATTCATATGAGAGAAGGTGATGAATGGAAGAAAACCTTCAAGATGAATGAGGGGCTGTATGAATGGATTTTTGTTCCATTTGGCTTAACAAACACGCCCAATACTTTCATGATATTGATGAATGAAGTCCTAAAAGAGTTTATTGGGAAGTTCGTCATCGTATATCTTGACGATATATTAATTTTCAGCAAGACATAAACAAAACACTTGAAGCATTTAGCTACAATGATGAGGAGATTACAACAAGAGAAGTTGTTGATAAATATGAAGAATCAACATTTATGAGGAAATAATGCATTTATTTGGGTTTTGTTATCTCTATAGATGAGCTGAAAATGGATACGGATAACGTAGAGGCGATTAAGAATTGGCCATCGCCGAAAAGTGTATTTGAGGTTCAAAGCTTCCATGGATTAGCTAGTTTCTATAGGAAATTCATCCGAAATTTTTGTGGGATTTGCGCACCAATGATGGACATGGTGAAGAAAAGACACATATATTTTCATTGGACAGAGGAAGCAGAAAGAAGTTTCAACTTGCTGAAGAAAAAGATTACTGAATAGCCAAATCTGGTGTTGCCAAATTTCAGTAAGACATTTCAGGTCAAGTGTGACGCTAGTGGATTTGCAACTGGAGCAGTCTTGAGCCAAGATGATAGACCTATTGCATACTTTAGTGAGAAACTGAATGAAGAAAAGGTTAAGTACTCCACATATGACAAAGAATTTTATGCAGTCATACAAGCACTGAAGAAATGGAGACATTATTTGGTTCCTAAAGAGTTTGTTTTGTACAGTGATAATCATGCATTACAATTCGTGACTCAACAGGAGAAGTTGAACCAAAGACATGTTAAATGGGTTGAATACATGCAGAATTTTACTTTTGTAATTAAACATATTTCTGGAACTGCTAGCAAAGTTGTTGATGCTTTGAGCAGGAAATGTTTTCATATGCAGGAATTTAGAGTCAAAACTTTGGGTTTTGATAATCTCAAAGAAATGTACAGAGACGATCCTGATTTTAAAGAGGCGTATGAGGCATATGAGAATCCAATTCTCAGGGACAGAAGCCAGTGGACCGAATATATGATCCAAGATGGATTATTATTCAGAGGCAATCAATTATGTATTCCAAAATGCTCCATGATGGAGAATCTGTTGAAAGAAAAACATAGTGGAGGATTGGCCAGACAGTTTGGTCATGAAAAAACGTTCTCAAAATTAAATGGCTCATATTTTTGGCCAGGGATGAGGACAGATGTCAAAATATTTGTGGACAGATGTAGAATTTTTCAGCACACAAAGGGAAAAAGGTAGAACACAGGGTTATACCAGCCATTACCCATACCTGAGAGGCCATGGGATGCAGTGAGCATGGATTTTATATTGCGGCTGCCAAGAATGCAAAGGGGAATTGATTCAATCTTTGTGGTGGTAGAAATATTTTCAAAGATGGAACATTTTATACCATGTCAGAAAACCAATGACGCAACTCATATTGCAAACCTGTTTTTCAAGGAAGTTGTCAAACTTCATGGCTTACCAAGAAGTATAGTTTCATATCAAGACACCAAGTTCCTAGGACATTTATGGAGGACTTTATGGAAGAAGCTGGGGACAAATTTGTCATTTAGCTCAGCTTATCATCCTCAGACAGATGGGAAAACAGAAGTTGTGAACAAGAGCTTGGGAGATTTGCTAAGGAGCCTAGTGACTGAACACCACAGTCAGTGGGATCACATTCTTCCACAGGCGGAATTTGCTTACAATGATTCACTCAACAAAAGCATAGGGCAGAGTCCATTCCAAATTTTGTATGGAATGCAGCCAAGGGGAGTTTCTGAATTGAAGGATTTAGAACAGAATGAAACTAGAAGCGCCAGTGCAGAGGATTTTGTAGAGGCAATGAAGGAACATCACAACCAAGTGAGGGAACGTTTGCAAAATTTGAGTCAAGAGTATAAACACAAAGTAGTTCAACACAGGCGAGAACTTCAGTTTGAAGTTGGTGATATGATTCTTACACATATGAGAAAAGAAAGGTTCCTAAGGGGAACATATAACAAACTGAAAATGAAGAAGATTGGACCATGCAAGATCGTAAAGAAATTTGGTGAAAATGCATATGCGATCGAATTACCCGATGGGATCAGAATTTCACCGATATTCAACATCTCAGATTTGTACCATTACAGAGATGAAGAAGAAGAAGATAGGGAATAGACAGAGGTTCAGTGGAGTAAACAAATTCCTGTAGCTGAAAATCCATAGATGGAAAGTATACTTGACAAGAGAATCAACAAGAGGACCAGGAGAAAAGAGTATTTTGAATACTTGGTCAAATGGAAGGGACATCTACTTGAAGATACCAGTTGGGAGAATGAAGCAGAGATTCAGAAGCATGGACAGACCGTGCAAGAACTCATGAACATGAGTCCATGAAATTTTTCAAGTGAGGGAGTATGATGCAGGAGCATCGCCAGCAGCAAGCGAGCGTGGAGGCAGAAGACAACTGGGATGAGTGCAACAAATTTTTGCACATGTTGAAAATGTTTTAAAATATTTTGAAAGACTAAGGAAGGAATATTAATGAAATAGTTAAGGAAGGCGTACGTGCATTTATGAATAAGTGAATTGTAAACAGATCTTGAGCAATCTGCTCTCATCTGTCGATGTAAAAGGCATTTATGCCCAGTTAATGAAAGTAGGTAGATTTAAAATTCCAGATTAGACAGTTTTAGGAACAGGAGGGAAAACAACTATAGACACCCTCATCTTTGTATCATTGTATCAATTAGAATTAGATCATTAAGAACATTAGCATAGAGAAGAAGAGAGTTGTAGCAAAAGAGTTGTGGAGGAGAACCTATTTATAGAAGCTTGAATTAATATATGAAGCTTTGATTCAGACTCATGGTGTTATGATTTTTTTTGTGGATACATGATGACTGGTCTGCTTACAATTTCTTACTCTCTCTGTCATGCATTTGTTATTATGCTGTGTGTGAATGTATGTTTTCGTGTTGAATGTTTAAATTCTGAGAGAGAAAGAGAATGCGTTTCAGTTGTTTCTCTTCCTAAGAGAATTTCTTGCAAGGAGTGCAGTGAAACGTCTGCAAGGAGTGTGTGACAAAGGTTCATAGTTTATCTTTGAAATCTCAGGAGAGATACCATTGTTTTGATTCCAGCAGAAGTGAAAGACAAGTACAGAAGCCATGCAAGGTGTGCGCAGGCTGGTCGAGACCCAAGAACTTATCAACTAAGGTTGAGAGATTGAAGGACTGTTGTTGCAGAGAAAGTGCACAGAGTCAAGAGTTCAATTACGCTGAAGTATTTGAAGGATTGTAGCGAGGAGTTGTTGACGGGCGAAATTGACCGTCCGTCAACTGGGAGAGTGGAACCGGTCCGGGGTTGTCTAAATAACCCAAGCCGTTTGGAATGGACCACCCTAATGAGTTTAACGGCTCCGTTGGCCGCTCTAAGGTCTTCTATGAAAACCAAAGAGAAATGATCTGAGCTAAGAAATCTTACTAAAGTAAACAAAGCAAACTATACTATAACTGAATACAAGAAACTAAGTAAAATAGAGGAAACTAGAAACTAATAAAGCAAACTAAACTAACTACACTAATCTAACTATAAACTACTATCTATTATATATACAAGATACTAATTATGATTATAATAACTCAAATCAACTATCTAATTATCAGCTATGATATTCCTTATTCACAAATGTACACTATGGACAACCTACAAATTTGATTAAAACCTGCAAAAATCATATGTATTCTGCCCTAAGACAGCCATGGATCTCTTTTTTGATTTTATATTTTATGAAAAAGAAATACAAACTACTGAAATTAAACAATCTAATATATTTTACTGAAATTAAACGATCTAATATAAATCTAATTAAACTATCATTTATATTAAACTACTTAATAAAAACAGTAAACATATAACTAATTAACCTGGAAACGCTCCAAGTCTTCCCTGTGTAAGATGACTTCTTAAGCTGGTTGGAGGAAGAAATTCACACCATTTGGTCCTTAAGCTTTTCATAAACGATCAGCTATGCTGCTTCTTGAAGTGTTTTACAGGACAAACAAAACATAAAA
>ML825156.1:7199-17241 GCA_009831015.1 Picea engelmannii | reverse complement strand
TCCATTTAGGGAAAAATGATGTAAAATGTGTCATGGTAAGGCCAGAAGGAAATGATACTGGATATGAAATGGGGGTATATCTGACATGATATAGGCAAAAATATGGTCAAAATTGGAGACTAACAGAAGGATGGTTCCTTATGAATGTGTATAGATTATAGGGACTTGAATCGTGCTACAGTGAAAAATAGGTACCCAATGCCACAGATAGATTATCTATTTGATCAAATGAAAGGAGCAACGGTATTCTCAAAAATTGATTTGCGATCAGGGTATCACCAGTTAAGGATTAAGGAAGGTGATATTCCTAAAACTACGTTTCGAACTTGGTTTGGGCATTACGATTTCGTTGTAGTACCTTTCGGATTGACCAATGTGCCAATAGTGTTCATGAGCCTCATGAATGGTGTATTCCGAAAGTACTTAGACTACTTTGTACAAGTCTTCCTCGATGATATCCTCATCTATTCCAAGAACGAAAGAGAACATGAGGAAAGTTGTATGGGAACAAGATGAGAGAACAAATTGTATGGGAAGTTGTCGAAGTGTTCCTTCTTCCAGAAAGAAATTCACTATTTAGGTCATATCATTTCCGGTGAAGGAATCTTTGTGGACCCAGAAAAGTTAAAGGCCATTATGGAATGGCCAGTGCCGAAAAATGCTCATGAGGTAAGAAGCTTCATGGGGCTAGCAGGTTATTATCAGATATTTGTGGAAGGGTTCTCTAAAAAAGTGAAACCCATCACCACTTTTTAGCGCAAGGGGGCCAGGTATGAATGGACATAAGAATTTGATAATGCATTCATCGATCTTAAGAAGTTACTAACTAGTGCACCAATTCTACGAGTGTCGGATATGGAAAAGGACTTCACAGTTTGTAAGGATTCCTAGAAGAAAGGGTTGGGGGCCATGCTAATGCAGGATGGAGGAGTGATAGTGTATGTGTCAAGGAAGTTGAAGCAAAATGGTGCCACTGTATATTCCATTATAGGGTGTGGACCCTAGTTCTATTAGGACGGGTGGAGGCATTTCCCACCATGTATCCTTTGAAACCTAGAGTCATGGGAGGACAGTGTTAGCTCACGCTCCCCTAGACGTGTGATGATGACTGTCAGTTGCCTACTGGGGAATCTTGGTCAAGATAGTGACACTTCTGCTTATGGGTTTTATTTGGAGCTAGGTCAATATAGTTGACGTTCCAATATAGTCCAATAGAGGAAGGATAAGAATGGAAGACAAAAGTATGTTAGGGAGGAAGGATGAATAGAAATAGCTGAGAGTGTATGGATATTTGCCTTATGTTGGAATTTATTGTTTTTCCTTCTGAAAAGAACATGTGTATATATGTATATTCATAATTACTTAACTGAACTACAATTGTCTAAATAAACATTTTTGAGCTAGATTATTGTAATTAAAGGATTTCACAAATATTTAATTGGTTTATTATCTTTTATAAAATTAATAGTCTTGTTGATTGGATTGGATGCATACAAGAATTACTATAGAGGGATAGTTATTGTCATTAGTACATGCACGCGACATGTATTTCCTAGCTATACATGCATTTCTTGCACATGTACACTAGTATGTATGAGTTTTCTTGGGCTTACTTACTGATAATGTTGCTTATTGGATATGAATGTGTGAACCATGTGTCATTTCCCTTGTATTATAAATCACTTTAACTTCGGGACAAAGTTTCCTGAAGTGTGGGTGTATGTAACAACCCTAATTAATTATTTAATTATCATGATTAAATATTTGTTTAATGAATATTAGTTTAATAAATTAATAATTTTTATTTTTGAAGACTTATTTTATAATATAATTGTATTGGTAGATGGACCCATTTATGGAAGGGGGAATAAGGTGGTTGAGGTTTAATGGGGGGATAAGGTGGTTGAGGTTTAATGGGGGGACAAGGTGGTTGGATAAGGGAGGAGAACGGGATAAGGCAAGGGAGAGGACTCGGGAAGGGGGATCTTTGGGGGTGGATTAATATTTTGATATGAGGAGAAGGTCAGAAAAATTGGAGAGGGAAGGAGAAGGGAGGAAGCAATTTGAGACTATGTATCTTTTCTGCAATTGTTTTGTGCTTATAGCTGACTGGAGGAATCTCATAGGGGGCATGTGTTGCTGGGAACTTTGGGCTCAGGGGCCAGGAAACCGTAAGGAATCCTGAGGCTAGGGGGTAAGATAGGATGTTTCTAGATGGTTGGGAGGTTAATCAGTTTGGGCAGAGCTTCAGAACAACATCAGTTTGAGGTAATTATTATTATTATTATTATTCTGTTGTTCATTATGCTTAACGTGTTGTTCATTATCATGTTGCTCATTTTTAATTCTGTTGAATAGTGTTATTATGTTGAATTGTTATTATGTTGATTAGTGAATAAAGAATAAATGATGATAGCATTTCCATATCTAGATTTTTTTTGGTAAGGCTCTATATGGACATGCCTTACAATGAGCCACTACTACATATTGAAAAATTTGTGATGACTACTTGCGAGGAAAGTACCCTTTCATCGCAAAATTCAAGAGAAAGAGTTCAATTTTTTAATTTTATTATAAATCCATCCTGTATTTGTCACTCTATCGACAAATCCATATGTTCGTCTCTCTTGTGATGAACGTGAATATAGTGGACTATCGTTTCTCTTGTGATGAACTTATGGATTCGTCACAAGAGCGACGCTAACCATTGACTATTACACTATTTGATAAAGTCAATATTGGCCGTTATACTCTTGGAAAAAGTCAACATTGATTTGGTCAAATTTCATCGCAAGAGGGACGATAACCATTGACCATTACACTATTTGATAAAGTCAACATTGATCGTTATACTCTTTTACAAAGTCAACATTGATTTGGTCAATGTTTGTTGCTATTGCGACGAAAAAAATATCTATAAATATTTTGCGAATTAGAGATGTTGTGACAATCTTTCTATAACAACGACGATTTAGAAAGGGTATTTTTGTGTAGAAGAATGTCACGGAATATTAGAGGTGGGAAAAAAATTGATTTAGCATATGGTTTGAAATATGGACAGGGAAGCAAATTCACCCATTTTATTAAATTATTTTATATTATATTAATGTGACTACATGTGTGCTGTATTTTTCAGATACTTTCCAAGTTATATAAATATATATGTTAATTTATTAATTGACAATGCATCTTTTTCATATATGGCATATTGTAGTTGAAACACCAAATGGCTATGTGGTGCAATGGTTTTAAATTTCACATCAAACAATTGGATGAAACCAAGACAATTTTTGATAGTGGGATAATTGTAGTATTCTAGGTCACTAATGTTTCCTCTAGGAGTGATAGACATCCCCGAGAATATGAAAATATATACCAGGGTATTTAAATTATATACTTGAGTGTGAATTTAATTCCTTCAAATTAGTTATGTTCGATGTCAAATGGTATAGGTTATGAATGCATGAACACGATGAGGAAAGAAATGTTATTCAACATGCCAACAGATTTCCAATGATTAAAACAATGGTGTTTGAAAGAGAACATGATCGCTATGTTTTTCCAAGCCAATGTGAACATGTATTTTACTCAAATGTTCCAGGTGAGAGGGATTGGTCATTTTTTGTTAGATATGATCCAAGATGAAGGCTAGTTAAGTATACTCATTTACAGGAAGAAGATAATATTGAAGATCAAGAAGATGATTCACTAGATCAGAAAGAGACGGAATATCATGCATGGTTGACAGACGAAGAAGACGAAGAATATCATGATCCAGGCATAGGAGACAATATTGCAATTCTTGATGATGATGTCGATGAAAATATGCTCGAAAATGACATTGATGACGATGATGATATCATCAATCCTTTCAACATCGTTTCTGAAATGGATGATGATACAGATGTCGAGTTTGATGAAGAAGATCAAGATACATAATAAGGATGATTACACAGATATTAATTTGGATTAGGTATGTGACTATATATTTTAATTTGTATGAATTATTCACTTAAAATAATTTACTTATAATGTCATGGGTTAATTACATGTTTTTAAGTTATATGCGAAGTTTTTATATCCTATGTTACATGTTGTTTAATTATTATGTGAAGCCTAAAAATAGTTGCCAATATACTAAAGTACGTGGTAAACTAAAAATATCATTTACAAACACATAATTTCATTTACTTTCATTAATTTTTGTTTTTGTAGTTTCTATGCATGAATCTTACTAGGACGTTGCTTTTGATTATTTTATGTTTTATAGATTGGGTATTGGGGATAAATTGAGAGTGATGTGAGTGGGAGGGGAGGGGCCATATGAGCTTCCACCTTCACGTGGTTTGCCTTGTTCAGTAGAGGATAAATTATTCTTGAAACCAAGAGAAGCTCATTCATTTTTATACCATCATGATCGTAGATGTCATCAATATTGTTGTAATAATATTGCATCAATGAAGTTTCTATGAACATGTTTGTCATTTCTATAGAATTTTTGTTGAAACTGTTTGAAAACATGGGACTTTGGCCCATGATTTATGTGGCAATAAGAACGTGCATTTCCAAGCTCAAATATGACTCACACTACACCCACTGTAATATATATTCGATCTTGGCCTCGTTTCGTTTGAACTTGTTGTTGTGATGAAAAATCCATCTTTTTTCTATATGCACTGAAATTTGACATGGATAGACTATTTGCATGTCTTAATGATATGGGAGCTGGGTTTTTGGAATCAAATTTGACTCACACACCCACTTCTTTCCACCATCAATTCATCATGTAAACCATAAACATTATTTTTCTTTCAAAGTACACCAATTGGTTGACACAGATTTTAAGTTTGCATCAAACTTTCTTTATTTTTCTTTCAGGTTCTACATTAATGTATATACAATGTATGTGTGTCATAGTTGTGATGAAAAATCCCTCTTTTTCTTTCATTGTTTAATCAAAACCATAAAAATATGCCCTTGCAGTACCAGATGCGGGGACGTGTGTACTGTCAAACAAATTTTAAAAGGAACAACGAATAGACATTGTATTAGGAATAGACATGGGCAACGATGACCTATGAATGGGGCCAAGGTTGAAATTTTTTCAAACTGTTTCTGTATGCACTAAAATTTCACATGGATAGACTATCTACATGCCTTAATGATATGGGAGGGTTTTTGGACTCAAATTTGACTCACACATCCACCTGTTTCCATCATCAATTCATCATGTAAACCATAAACCCTATTTCTCTTTCAAAGTACACAAATTGGTTGACGCAAGATTTAAGTTTGCATCAACCTTTCTTCATTTTTCTTTTAGGTTCTACATTAATGTATATACAATGTATGTGTGTCATAGTTATGATGAAAAATCCCTCTTTTCATTGATTTCTTAATCAACACCATAAAAATATGCCCTTGTAATACTAGATGCGAGGAAGTGTGTACCATTGAACGAATTTTAAAAGGAACAATGAACATAAATTGTACTAGGAATAGACATGGGCAACATTGAACTATGAATGGGGCCAACGTTGAATTTTTTTCAAACTGTTTCTGTATGCACTAAAATTTCACATGGATAGACTATTTGCATACCTTGACGATATGGGAGGGTTTCTGGACTCAAATTTGACTCACACACCCACTTGTTTCCATCATCAATTCATCATGTAAACCATAAAACCTATTTTTCTTTCAAATTACACAAATTGGTTGACACAAGTTTTAAGTTTGCATCAACCTTTCTTCATTTTTATTTGAGGTTCTACATTAATGTATATACAATGTATGTGTGTCATAGTTGTGATGAAAAATACCTCTTTTTCATTGATTTCTTAATCAACAACATAAAAATATTCCTTTGCAGTACTATATGCGGGGACATGTGTACTATCGAATGAATTTGAAAAGGAACAATGAACCAAAATTGTACTAGGACTAGACATGGGCAACAATGACCTGTGAATGGGGCCAACATTGAAATTTTTTCAAACTGTTTCTGTATGCACTAAATTTCACATGGATAGACTATTCACATGCCTTAACGACGTGGGAGGGTTTCTGGACTCAAATTTGACTCACACACCCACTTGTTCAAATATTAAACTCCATTATATCATATTGAAGCACTTACTAATGCAATGTAATAAATTGGAATTATCTCACACTTGCCAATGTAATAAAGTTCTATCAAGAAGAATTGTAGGGTGATGTTTCTGAAGGACAGTTTCATGGAAGCAATAATGAGGAAAAATGGCCATGTGGAAGGGAACTCTAAATGTAAACCTTCTAGTTATGAGAAGAAATTATGAGAATTTCGTATATTTTTTATAGGTTAGAATAAATTTTCTAGTAGATATGTTAATGATTCCTAATTTCATATTTGTATTTGACTCAAGGTACTAGCATGCAAAGTATCAAATTTTAATTTCAAGTTGATAAACCAAATATGAAATGAATCCTAATTAAAACCATCAAGTGTTGGAATTTGTCATTTAAGTGTAGTTTCATGTAGCTATATTTTAAAACATAGAGAGAGTAGTCTCTATAGAAGTAGAGAAATATGATATTGGATTCTCTTCTAAGCTGATTTTGATCTTTTTAACCTTCAAGAAATATTGATATATATGGTGGTGTGAAAATAAGTAGAATAGGTAGAGGAGAAAATCAAGGATAATAATCAAGGATAATTTAGAACCCATCACTTATGAAAAAACAATTGTCGGCAAGAGAGATAAATAAGGTAATTCGTTGGAAAGAGACAAGGAAAGGATATCGTCACAAGAGCGACGAATGAAAATATTCTTGCAATGAATTAGCTATACTATCGACGAAAAACGTTCATTCATAGTATAGCTAATTCGTCGCAAGAATATTTACATGGGATAAACAAAGGAAATGTATGAGGTGGTTCCAAGTATAGCTAATTCCTTGCAAGTATCTTCAAATTTACACATGCGATAAACAAAGGAAATGGATGTTGTGGTTCCATCTAACAGAATATTGGTACGATATTATGTATGTATTAATATACCTCCAAAAGTACCCAATTTAAAGTGATATATGGTTATGAACCCCCATCAATGAAGAATTGGGTCATTAAAAATGAAAGTATAAACTATTACTAATCTCTTTTAAAAGAAAATTGACTATCATAGGTTAACTCTGTCTCTTTCTTGTGGAGAAATACATAGTTAAAATAAGATACCTTAATGCAATCAATGTTTCAATAAGGTCTAAATATTCATGATATGATATTCTTTTGGCCGCTTGAATGAGAAATATAACTGGAATATAAATGTCATCATCATCGTATGACCTATGAATGGGGCCAACGTTGAACTTTTTTCAAACTGTTTCTATATGCACTGAAATTTGACATGGATAGACTATTCGCATGCCTTAATAATATGGGAGGGTTTATGGACTCAAATTTGACTCACACACCCACTTGTTTCCATCATCAATTCATCATTTAAACCATAAACTATATTTTTCCTTCAAAGTACACAAATTGGTTGACCCAAGTTTTAAGTTTGCATCATCCTTTCTTCATTTTATTTTAGGTTCTACATTAATGTGTTGGAGCTACTTCACACACATAAGATTTATTTTTCCTAAGGTTATTCCTTGTTTATTATTCATAATTAGTCATTATATAGTCTCCTATATTTTAGGGGAGAATATTCGACTTGGAGAATATTCTCTTTCAGTTGACACTTTCGTTTGACTAGTTGAGTTGAGTTTAGATGTTGCATTAGGATCATCACCATGCATCATTGGGATCATCACCATGATAATTATACCTTTCCTTGGTATCATCACTAGAGTGTCGCATTAGCCTTGATTCCCTGATTTAACTTCGCACTACTCTTTGTTCAGTCAGTTAACTGAGGACTAGTTGACTAGTTAACTCAACTAGGTGGCAGTTCACTCCCGTAAGTACCTGAGAGACTAGAATAGGTGGAAGTTCACTCCCGTAACTGCTGGTGTGTGTCCAAATCACTCCAGAAAACCTACATGGCACATTGTTTCACCTCAAGTCTAACTCATTGATATATATATATATAGAGTATATCATGTGTAAATTATTCATTATTCACAACAATTAATGAGAATTCTTCCATTCTTTCTCTCCTTCTTCTTCTTTCTCCAATTCTCTTTGAAAATGTGTGTATTATTGTTTAGATATATCTATTATGTGTAGGTTCAAAATATTTACATGGTATTAGAGCCAACAGACTACTAAGCAAAATCTAGACCAATTTTTTTTGCAGGTACAAAAGATTGAAGACAACAGAAAGATGGAATTCCAAAAAGAATTCATTCTTACACCTTACAACTATTTTTCATGGAAGGAGAAAATATTCATACATCTCTTATCCAGAGGGTTGTATAGGTTAACCATGAATACATATACATAACCGACATCATCCATAGAAAAATCCAAGTACTTAAATCGCATGGATGAGGCACTCAGATCAATTTGCAGTCTTATCTCTCCCGATCTCCTTTTTCACATATATTCCTGTAAGACTCTCAATGAAGCCTGGAAAATATTGGAAGGGCTCTTTGGAAAACATGATGAGATGAGGGGACACATTCTAGAGGTGGAGATGCTCACATTGGATCCAAAAAGCTTCGACAATATCCAAGATTTCTTTACAAAATTCAAGGATTTGTTGTCGCAACTCAAAGCTTACGGGGTTGATAAATCGACGGAGGAGAAACAAATGGTTCTCACCATTCTCTCCAAGCTTGTTCCTGGATTTTCTACATTCCATACTTTCATATTCGCCTCTGGAGCCACCTGGAAGATTCCTTCTCTTGAGGACTTTATCAAATCCTTGACACAAGAGCAAACCAAGCTCATCAACATGAGTGCAATCAAAGGCCCAAGGGCGCATGCACTCACTGTGCATGATGGAAGCCACAAATATCAGAAATATAAAGATAAAGATAAGAGGAAAGCTCATGCACATACGAATAAGGAAGGGTACACAAAACCCTTCACCGATGCCTCTGGATCCAAAGGAGAAAAGGTAAGAAAAGGAGAGTAATGCACATAATGTCACAAAGGATTCCATTCAGAATTCACATCCATGCCAAAAAAAATAGAGTTGATGTCTCAGATACTTCAGAAAAACAAACTTGGAGATCACATCCCCGAGGGTGCAAAGAAGAAGAATCCAGAAGATCTGAATTCGAAGAAAGGCAATTCTATCCATGCATTGATTTCCATCAACTCCTCTCCTGATGCTTGAATCATAGATTGAGCAGCATCACATCACATGGATACCTCAGAAAAAGTATATTCTTCTTTGGATGCATGCAAAGGTCCTCCCATTCTGATGGGGGACAACTCTTCTATCGAATTCACCGACAAAGGAAGGATTGACCTCACCAACAGAAGCTTCGAGAATGTGTTGCATGTTCCCAAACTTTCTATCAACCTTCTCTCCATATATCAGATGACGAATTCTAGCACCGGAAAGAAAGTCATCTTCGCACCAAATTCCATGGACATCTACGACATGCAAACCAACTCCAAGGTTACTACCGGTGAGGTAAATCATCAGTCTAGATTGTATACTTTTTCTGAATTCATTAAACCTGATGTTGCTTTACTACTTACTCATGATGATGAAAGTAGTAGGATATGGCACAAAAGGTTTGGACATTTGAATTTAATATACATGAAACAACTTAACAAGCACATATCAGTTGATGGTCTACCAGACATTCATTTCTCCAAAGGAGTATGTGAGGAATGTGTTCTTGGGAAACACCCTCAAGAGAAATTTGACAAAGGAAAGTCTCAGTGAGCTTCCACACCTTTAGATCTGATCCACAATGACCTCACGGGTCCTTTTCCGCATCCATCTATCAACAAAGTGAGGTTTGTTATCATTTTTGTTGACGATTTCTCAAATTTTACATGGATCTACTTTCTTAGGCAAAAATCCGAGGTCTTTCAACACCTCAAATATTTCAAATCCCTGGTTGAGACATAGTCTAAAAAGAAGATCAAAGTCCT
>ML825155.1:35214-65865 GCA_009831015.1 Picea engelmannii | reverse complement strand
TACACTCAGTTTGAAATAAGAATAAAGGGTTTTAGAAACACTTTTTCCTTGTTTGAAATCGGAATAAAGGGTTTTAGAAACACTTTTTCCTTGTGTGCATTTGTGCAAGATTATCTTGGATTCTTGCAATGTTTTGTGTTTGTTCTTTTAGTACATATATAATTTGGAAAACAAGCAAACATATTAAGCTGCAAATTGTAAATCCATTAAAAAAAACACTTCTTTGAATTATTGAATTATAAAAAAAAAATGATAATGAAAAATAAGACATTAAGGAATTGCATGAAAATCTTTCAAGGTGTTTTTATTTTGAGGTTAATTGTGAAAATCATAAAAAATATCTTTCTTAAAATTCAATAAGGAGGACATTTTTAAAGTCAAAATAATTATAAAAAACAAAATCTCACTTTGGGGTGCATGATTCGTAGTATCTGACACCCTAAACGTGAAATAAAAGAAAGCGAGTGTGATATAAAAGAAACAAGTGCAAGGGAGTGAGTGCAAGCGGGTGGGTACAAGTGAGTGTGACAATTAAAAATGGGTAGAGGAAAGGGTTTGCAAAACACCAATCAAGAAATCAAAGAATTACAAAACTACTTTCATGAATTGCATTATTGGGTTATAGATATTCACAATCAAATTGGTCTAAAGGATAAATCAATTGCACAGCTTGAACTAAAATTAATTCAGAAGGAGAAAGAAATTGATAACATGGTTGATGCAACTTGTGCAACAAATTACCTCATACAAAAGGTTGACACAACTTATGACACAAAATACCTAATGTATATGGTTGATGCTACTTGTGATACATGTGACCTAGTGGGTTGACACAAAAGAAACAAAATATACGATTGATGATTTCTTAACTAGTCATGAATTGGAATCATATAGTAAATTGGTCAAGGAAGGTCTTGTTGAAGATTAAAGTCACAAGAAAAATCATAGAGTGATAGAAACAATAGTAAATTTGAATTCAAAGTCACAAAAGAAACATTTGTGAAGAACATAAAGAAGTTAAAAATGATCTTTCAAAAGTGGCACGACTTAGGATATGCCAAAGACAATAGCTTTATTATTCTAAATTACTCCAAACTAGTTCATTTTGTGAGTGCATGATTTTTTGATAAAAATTTGAAGACTTCATAGATTAATGAGGTTAATAATATATTTGATGATAAAAACATTCAGAAAAAAAAAATGATAATAAGTGCCAATATTGTCATAAAGTTGGTCACCTGGTGAATTAATGTTTTGATCTCCATTCTTATTTTCATTATGGGAAGATAAATCATCTTTGAGAAAAAATGTCAAGAGAAGAAGAAGAAGAAAGCTAAGAAGAAGAAAAATCAGTATGTTTGGATAAGTTATTGGTGATGGAATCAACAAGTCAAGAAATTGCATAAGTCTTACCATCTATTTCATACACAACTAAAGACACATTTGCATGAATAAATAACAAAATAACCAGGTTCTCAAATAGTTAATCCATATAATCATCATTTTGGGCATGATTAGGAACCAATTCTACATGTCTTTTAAATTGAAACATGATTCAAAGAGAAAGGTACCCTCTTAAACTCAAGGGGAAGAGTACATTGATGATTAGTGATCAACAAAAAAAACACCAAATACAATGATTAACCATTGAAGAATAGAATAATCCAAAAGATCAAGCTTGGAACCCTTCAAAAAAATTCTCACCTTGAACCTAATATTGGGGAATACCAATGATGATAGTTAGGATTCAAGTTTCAAATTCAGGTATCAATCACAAAAATCAATCAACATTTGGGAATTCTAGCATAGCAACTAATCTCCTCAACTATTCATTGGGATGGTGTTCGACACCTAATTGTGTCTAAATTCATAGAGAACATTGGTTATCCTATTTTTTCATTAATAGTATAACGATGATCCTATTTGTTCACCAATTCCCAAGGGAATTCTTAGAAATGGTAGTTGTTCACTTCCATAAATTTTACTCTCTTTCAAAGTTCATTTCATATGAACCATTAAACATCTATATTAGCTCAAAGGTTTCATATTGAATATTAAATATGATGCCCAATTTACATATTAGTCCATGTTGTTATTTAGACTTATGACTAAGGGGGGCAATATTAGACCATGAGTCCCTAGATAATCGCAAATTCTAATACCACCCTCTTACAAGTTGTCATCCTTATCTAGTGGTGAGGTGTTGTCATTATCCACTGATGATTTTCCAGTGATATCTAGATCTAGAGGTGGTTAGTTACATGTACTATATATTGACATCATTGCAAGAATGAATAGGTTGAGAATGGCTTAAATCCTTTCCTGCCAAGGTCTTGTCTTGATTTCTATTTCTTAACCCAAAATTCATGTGTTCACCTAAGGTCCACCAAATATATCAATGGTATGCAAAATAATAGGCATGTAGCTAGAATATAGTCATAGTTTAGCATCTTAAAATATGGCAAGAAATTATCATTGTTAAATGTGCTTGAGACATCCAGATGTATGCAAGGTTGGTCCAAGTGATGTGCATGGGATAGGGCACATGATTCATTATAGGACATAAAATTTATAGTTATAAATAAGGAGAAAATGATTTCAAACAAATTGCGGAGCCACTCCAAGGAGGGAGATCTAGCATAATCCCTTGCTTACTGATCTAACTATGAGATAGAGTGGTTGTGTGGGACGGAAAACATTAGAAAAAGTATATAATAATGAGGCTTTAGGAGTAAACTGATATAATACCAAATGATAATGCACAAGGTGCTTATCTCTAAAACCCCCCAAAAATGAAGTCTCTGGAACCCAAAATTATGAGAAATAAATAGAAAATGACAGAACCCCAAATATATTATTTGTTTATTCATTTGTCCAAAGGCCTTCTTAAAATTTTAAAATGGGTCCACTTTAGATAATTTCATCTCTAAAAGAATAATAAGCTAAGCACATGGATACTAATAATGTTGGGCCAACGATTGATGTTGGAAAAATATACTATTGATATTGGTCAACAAGAGAGATAGGGTGTATAGGTTGAAGGAAATGAATTAAGTGTAATTAAAATAGTAGGATGCATTAATTTTAGTGTATGAAAAATTTAGATAGACTTTAAATGTATATTGTGGTATTTATATGAATGACACGTATTTCTTTTGGTTGAACTACATGTATTAATTTTAGTGTATACAAATTTTAGATTGATTTTAATTGTGTGTTGCAGTAATTATATGAACTGCATGCATCGATTTATGTGTACATGTATTGAATTTCATGTGCAATGATTGTTGTTGAAGAAAGCTACTATTAATATTGGGAAGCAAGACATATAGGGTATGGTGTTTACTGCAATATCGCAAGTTAAATATTTGAATGGTCTATGATTTAAACCTCCATTTTCATATGATCAATATCAAAATATGACAAATCAACTAGGTGTCACTATAAGAAAAGCAGAAGAAGATAAATTGTAATTGATCACAATGTAAACTATTTGTAATTGATTATATTCTTCGTATAACTTTTGAAACATACTTTTGAATAACGCTCTCTATGTTATCAATAAAATAAGGAAAATGAGAAAATTTTAAATGATCAGATTCATTTCATACAAATACATATACATAATTTTGATCATATCTACAAATTGTGTCACTATACTAAAAACCGAAGAAGATACATTGTCATTTTTCTTTCGTGATAATACTCTCTATATTTTCAACCAACTAAGGAAAGTGAGAAAATTTCAAATGATCATATTAATCTTAGACATATACATATACATAATGTTGATCATATACAAATTTTGTGTGACTTCCCACTACTAAAACCATCCTAGATCCATCTTAACCCCAGATCTATCAAATGCTAAGAGGGATCAAATCTCTTGAGGCGCAAACCTTTCCTCAAGTTTTACACTCTAAAATAAGTTTTCACCTCAAGAGATTTGATCCCTCTTGACACTTGATAGATTTGAGGTTAAGACAGATATAGGCGGGTTAATATAACAATCATATTATATCCTCACTTTAACAACTTCCAAAAAGGATATTTGACTAATTTAAAACAAACTATATCAATGGTACAAACATATGTTAGTTGAATAGTTAGTAAAATCTTATAATTTTTATGTTTAGTTATATATATACCCTTGAATTCGAAGGAGGAATGAGAATCCTTTCATTTGTTCTATGTTTTTTACTTTCTAGTAACTTTCATGAGAGTCTCACAATGTAATTGTTGATAAAATCACATTTTTATATGGTTCAAATTACATTTTTGAATGCATAAATCAATCCAATGCCCTCAAAAACCCTAGGACACCCAAAACATATAATATCAACCACTCAAATTTATAATTTTCTGAATTTCCCACCTAATTTTAAGTAAAACTATTCCCACCTAATTTTAAGTAAAACTAATAGAAAAAAGTGCTTTGGACAAAGATATAAAAACATAAACAATTATACTATGTCCCTTTCATTTTAGTATTTAATACCATTGAAAGTAATTGTTTAAGTTTTGGTTTTTCTTACATAGCATTTCTTTTCTCACATATCATTGCCACCTCGTTCTCAATGTTACTTTCGAAAATTTCCTACACTTACCAAATTTAAAATGGAGGTTGTACAAAACACCCTAACTTAAAGTTTTACATGACATGTAGACCAAGTATGTATGACCAAGTATGTATAGGAAAACTAAACATATTGAACTCTTCTAACTAGTCAATGATTAGAGAATTATATTCGCTGTGATTGTTATTTTCTTTAATATTACCCTAAAAAATAATTTGATTCACGCCTCTGATGCCTAACAACAATACAAACGTCAACTCCAATTACTTCTCCGAAAAAAAATTGGAAGGATTTTAAATTTACTGCCCTCTTAGAAATAGTTAAATGATTAAGAAAATTAATTTGTGTGCTCTTGCTTCATATTTCATAAAAGCATAAACATTCGATCCTTGATACTTTCAAATTTTAATTAACATAAATAATCGTGAATATAACTCACTACATTTTAGAAATTAGTGCAACTTGTTTGCTGTGAACAATAGTTTTACGACAAATGTAACTTAAAAGAAAAAACAAAAACAAATGTAACTTAACTAGATTTTTTTAATGTGATTCTTTGATTTCCCTGCAAAGAAACCCCTTCGAAACCAATCACAGTAACTGGATTTGGCAAGCTTCAAGTTCAGCTTTTGTTAATAAATGGCGTTGGTTATTAAGAAAGGGTGTGAAACATTTTAATTTAACATTCATCATGTTTCAGAGTGAGAGTTTAATGCACATAGGTAAAAAGGACCACCAAGGGAGTGGACCAGGTATTATTTATTTTTTATTGGAAATTGGATAATTTTTGTGGATTTGCTTGTGGCATCCAAATTTTTTTATAATTAATAAAAATAAAATTTTATTATAAAAATATTATATTCAACTTTATAAAAGTTTATATTTATGTTTTTTTATTCCTGTTGTGTATAGATTAAAATAATTAAAAAAAGAAAAGAAACAGTAGTCCTTGTTGTCCACTAATAATGCTATTTTTTCATTATTGTCCACTAATAATGCTATTTTTATTTTATTGTCCTATGGAACTTGAAAGAATAATGCTATTTTTATCTTATTGTCGTATGGAGTTTGAAAGAATAAAAAAGTAACCCGATAAAAATTCATTGTAAAGTAGTACACTGATTTATTCCAAAATTTTGAAAAACCTAAAGAGGTTTTAAATATCCTTTAAAATTGGGCGAAAATATTCCACACACTAATAAAAAAACCCTTTCCGCCAAAAATAGAGGATGGCATATCCGTGGTGTATTACATTAAATTAGTTTTTTTTTTTTTAATAGAAAATCCACACAAAAATTATATTATATAATTTGTATTTTACATCAATTGAGATCTATGATCACGACTATTCCGATCCACTTAGCCTACAAAATACTTTTCAAAATAAAAACTTGAGCACAATGATCTAAATATGAGCTGCCGAGTCTTGAAGAACACAATTACAAAATTAGAAAAAGGCCCACATTAAAGTGTTAATATATAGAGTATTAACAATTAGGGACCTGTGAATACTTCCAAAAACTATGCCAAAATGAATAGTTCCAGAATAAAAAAAATAGGAAAAAATATAGGAATTAAAAGATATTCACATGAGGAGTAGGTCCCGTATTCTCTCCATCCCAAGTGAAATATGAAATCCTTCTTTTTGTCACCGAGAGAGATTTCTTTGACAATTGATTGACCTCCTCATTTGCTTCTCTAAAAATGTGATGAAAGTATATACCTTTGAAAGAGGGGATCGGATCCTTAATTCTTCTTTTCCAACCTTCAATATTGATGGCTTGCTTCCCTTTCTGATCAAGCCAATCGATTATCACCTTTGAGTCCCCCAAAACCTGAATATATTGAAGGTCCAAATGCTTTGAGATGGTAAGAGTGGCCAAAGCTCCTAACAATTCCGCTTTTGTATTTGATCTAGCTCCACAATTGAAATACCAACGATAAACTTGGGAATTTGAACATTTTATAGTTCCCCCTGCGCCACAGTTTGTTCCTCCAGCGATAGCAGCTCCATCGAAAAAAGCTAAAGAGAATCCAATTATTCTCAAGATCGGGTTCTGTCTTAATCTTTGAGAATTCCGAGATGGTATAATTAAATTGAACTCTCCTAAAATCTTGAAAACCACTTCCTAGATGGAAGGCAAGTGTCCATCAAATAGAGTTTTATTTCGTTCTTTCCATATAAACCAGCAAGTCAGGATCGACAATCTTTTTTATACTTGTTTGTTCATTACCCACGGATTCATATAATCTGTCAGGGAAGGACCTACCCACTTGTTTTTAAAATTGAGCATGTGTGCACATTTTGCCCAAACGGATTTTGTAAAGATACACTCAATGAAAAGATGAGTGTTTTCTTTCGCCATTTGACCACATAGACAACAATAACTCAGGCCAAACCATCCCTTCTTCTGTAAAATGTCCCAGGTTAGTATTCTGCTATGTATGGCCAACCAGAAAAATAATATTACCTTCAATGGTAACTACCATTTCCAGAACTGTCTCTGCCAGCCACGCCTTACCGGGATCTCCTGTATGGATAATATGGCATCATAACAATTTTTAACCGATAAATCTCCATTATTGTCTCCACCCGACCATAGCAGCGAATCTTCAACATTTGTATGAAGTGAAACACCAGCTCCATTTAATTCCTTAGTATAGTTATCCCAATCAACAACAAGTATCCATGTCAGCTCCAATTCATCGCTGCCCATCCACACCTTCGTCGCAGTAATCAGATTCTTTTCCACCGCTGCTTGTGTAAGAACAATAACCTATTTTTGATTAATATGCCTAATGGTTTCATTAAGGAGAAATGACCTTTCTTCCATGCCGAGTATCCTGTCTCTCCCTATCAAAATTAGATGTCCCGCTCCTAGTCGCCAGCTAAGCCAGTGAATGATAAGGGGAATTGTGCACAAAAGGTTGGACTAGATCCTCGAGGCTAAGTTGACAAGATGAGATGGCTTCCTAAGCCAATTGACCAGGGTTGAATTCTGCAAATATTTATCCATTACAACTTGATGCCAAATACTATCCTAATTTAAAACCCTCCAAAGAGTATTAGTATTCAAGGCAGTATTGAAAAAATAAAGGTTCTGAAAACCCCAACCCCCATTCTTTTTTGGTCTAGACAAGGCCTCCCATCTGCATAAATGGTAGTGTTGGGTCTCTGAATGGCCATTCCAAAGAAAATGGAACATCTCTTTTCTAATCCTATTAATAACTGAACAGGGAAAGACTTCCATTGACATCCAAAAGACAAGTTGGGCTTCTAGAACTGACTTGACCAAGATGAATCTACCTCCCAAAGACAGCCCCTGGTTACACCATAACCCAAATTTCTTTAATAATTTTGAAATTAACCAGTCTCAATCATTTACGTGTTGAGCCCGAGTCTTTAGATGGTATCTCAGATACTTGAAACAGCCAAATAGATGACTAAAGTTATAGGGGAGGATTAGTTTAAAAGGATCCAAATTAGCCTCTGAGAGTCCTTCATAATTAACAGTGGTCTTTGTGCAGAATAGACTAATGAGCCGGTCTATTTCCTTCCAATCACTTACACTTGCCTTTGACATAATGATAACATCGTCCACAAATAGGAGATGTAAAATTTTTATCATCCTTGAAACTTTTATCCCTGTAACTGTTCTTCTCTCTAGACTATTTTTCAGCATTAAGCTAAGACCTTCCATCACTAATATGAAAAGAAATGATGAAAGTGGACATCCTTGCCGAAATCCCCTGCCACTTCGGAAGAAGTCAATAGCCTCCCTGTTAATTAAAACTGCAACAAATGAGTAAAAAGTGACACATGACATTATCCAATTTGTCATTTGGATCCCTACTCCAATTTTTAGAATGATCAAACTTAAATATTCCCAATCAATACTCTCGTAAGCTTTCCTTAAATCGAATTTTAATACTAGGGCTTTTAAACTTTGCTTTTTTATAATGTGCAGACTATCATGAGTCGTACCTATTCAAATTAGTTTTTCATCACAATGAATTGGAAAAGTATGATAAATTGGCGAACCAACCAAACTCCAAGAAGTTCGCGGACCTGAAACACACTTTACATTCGTATCACTTTTCCGTTATATCCGATTGTCGTTGGGCTATGCTACGCATATCCCTTCTCCCTATTGAAGACTTCAATAAAAATGGCATCGTATTCCCTGAAAACTTGCAATGGAAGGAACTCTCTAAAAACATGACTTTAATGAAACACGACATCATCTGTCTAGGATACGAACATGCAACCACTGTCCTTGCAATATGTCAAAAACAGAGAGCTTTTGTTTAGGAGCGGCGAAGGATATATGGATGGGTATTTATCATTTCAATGCCGCTAGCTGAGAAGGATTCACAATACCAGGAATTGGACGTTGCCGGTTCGGAGAAAATCCGCGAGTGTATAATAGAGCCTCTCTTTCTCTTTTCTTCTTTCATATTCATCCTGATTAAGAGAGACAGACTTGGGGTTGGATTTATCGTTATTTTCATAGTGGCATTGGGAAATCCTGCGGCGGCCATGATCTATCCAACAATGTTCGGCGGGTGAGACACTCATTGGCCAGAAAGCAGGCCAACCACCAATTGATCGCCTCCATTTCGTTCGTCGAACGCACGGGCCGCAAACTGGAGCCTCTGGTGGAGGTTTTGTATAATAGGTTATCATCGGTCTGGGGATCTATTCCCTGCCGGTGAAATCGTCCTCCTTTACTTTCATGGGGTTGTGGTTGTTTATGCAGAGAGGTTTGTGTCGCTATTGTCGTTGTTGTTATTGTTGCGCTCAATTGTTTCCTTTTCCTTCCTAATATTCATTCTTCTGCCCTCATCAACGGGATTTCTCTGGCTGAACTCTAATTCGTGCTACTGCTTCCTGTATTTATTCATAGATGCTTCTAGAATGAAATCTTTATATCAGGTTTGGGGCTGCGGAGTGGCGGTGCATTCGAACGCGAGACATGAGAATGTGGCAAGCGTATTATGGTTGGATCTGGTTCTGATAGAAGCCTAAATCTTTCCAATGGGGAAAAGTAGAATAAGGTAACCTAATGGTAGGTGGGTGGTGCCATTTTTATTTCTAATGCTTCTAAGGGTTTAGATAATGCACATATAAGATGATGGCGGGGAATCAGGGGAATAAGGTCTTCATAGTATTATTGACGTCAAGTTATAAGTAATGTGTGTCATCACTTGGATAACATGTGTCATTGTGAGTCATATCTAATATGTGATAACGTGTTTGAACCCTGGAAATTGATCCACGTAGCATCTTTTAAGCCTCATAATTGATTCACGTGTTTTGAAACTTATGAATTATATTGGACTTTAAAGTGCAAACTATTTTTTTCTTATAATTAAAAACAAAATAAAAATGATTCCTTATCCTCATCCTTAGTTTTAATTTGTTTAACAAAATTTTATCTTCTTTCTATATTACTCTTTTTTTTATGATGCTTTCCATTATATTATATATTATAGCAACAACCACTTTATATAAGGACGGAAAAGGCAGATTATTATTTTCATCTATGGGGATGAGAGAGTCGAGAAGTTCGTCATGGAGAGCCGAGTAAAACCCTTCGCTAAGGTATTACAAGGTTTCAAAAGACTATTTAGGATACTTTGAAAGGATGGTTGAGGTTGGTGAGCAGAGTCAAAACTTTACAAAAAACTATAACAACAGTTTATTTGATGTAGTAACTCTTCACCTCGTTATGGAGTTTTGGTTATGAGGTTTGGAGTAGTTTTTTTGTTTCACTTCGGAAGACCATTTGTTTTTAGAACCTTCTGGATTCTTGTTTTGTTTGTTTCTCTAGGTTTCTAGACTGTATTATTTTACTTTTTTTGGGTTCTGGTTTCCCGAGTTTCTCAGGGGATGTGTGTATGGATCCATCATGCAGCTAGAACCTATTAAAAAGTTGATCTATATCCATTATATTTATTCTGATTCTCTGAGACACCACTCAACGTTACTAGGGTTTTGGGCTTAGTGGAGGCAAGGCGGTCAATCATGACCTCACATTCTTTGCCATGTGTTGAGGCAAACGTCAGCACATTGATGAATGTGGATGATGAGGAAATTTGGAGGGAAGAGGGTCTTTTTGACTTGATAGACTCAGTTGGTATTGCTACTGTTTCCACTAATAAGCCCCCTGGTCTTCCTTCTCACTTCTCTTCGACTCGTTCCTCCCCTAGTCCTCCATTTTCCGTGTCTTTTGCCGAGTTATTGTCATCTTCTTCAGGATTCACCATTCTAGTTGATCGCCCCCAACTCAGATGCAGACAGTGGAGGGATAAAAAGACTGTTCACAAAATGGTTTTAGGGTCTGATGTCGGTCTAGAAGAGTCCTGCAGCTTAGATCTTTGTGGCTTAGTTGGAAGGTTATTCTACAATTACCTCTGTAATGTCTCCATTTTAGACTGGGTGGACCTTACTTGGAAGCCTTTACTTGGATATGCGTCAGAGGTCATTTTCTTGACTAAAGGTTGGTTGGGTTTATTATGTAAAACCCCTGAAGATTCTGCTCTTCTACTGGCTCAGAAGTGCGTACTCAGTGGAAGCAGTCTCATGATAAAACGCTGGCATTTGGAATTTAATCCTGTGACTAAATACTTCCAATACAAGCACTTGTGGATCCTGCTTCTAGGATTACCTCTCCAATTCTGGAACAACGCGACTTTGGAGGCGATTGGGAACTCATTAGGTACTTCTCTTTCGGTAGACAACTCTACCCTCTTCGCAACAACCAGGAAGATTGGTAAAATATTGGTGGAGATGGATGTACATGGTGGCTTACCAGAACTATTAGAGATTGAATGGAGGGGGAAAAGGATAACCCAATGACTGGATTACCTCGGAATTCCATTCTGATGCAGTCATTGTCATAGCACAGGACATCTAAAGAAAAACTATTGGGGTTGGGTGGAAGAAGAATTCTCTGAAGACACAACACTACTCAGATATTTGGGAGACCACGATGAGGAAGTGCACTTTGCTTGCCGATATCCTTTTCCCAAACCTTTATCTCCTTCGGAAATAGAGGATTCCTTTTCGGGTAAGTTGAGACATTTCTACTCGACTCTCTACAATTCTTTATCTTTTCTGGAGCTCAAAAAGCTCAAAGTTTCTTCGTCATTGAAGTTCCTGTGTTCCCCTGAGGTTTTTCTTATGAATGTGGGCCCGAATCCAACAACTTCTGAAAACTCGTTATCTACTTCCCATCTTGATTTTGAATCTTGTATCCCACCAGTTGTGGAAGGTCTACTCCCTAGACACTCTGAACAAACCCTCCCTGGCCCTCTTCCCTCCTCCTCCTTTATCTCTCCCGAACTCTCACCCCCTCTAATCTAAATGATTTATCCACCGGGTTATCGTGAATCTGAAGAAGGAGATTCATCCCTTAGCGCAATCTTAGACTCGTCGATCCCCCTTTCTCGTGACAGCTTCAATCCATCCCCTTTACCTACTTTTTTAGGGAACTCCTGCATTGATCCTACCACCGCTTCGGGGGATTTATGTACTTCCACTTCCAACCAGTCGGGTCCCTCAAAGAACTACTCCTAGTCAAGAGGACTAGGTACTTATTTTTCCCCTATCAAGACTAGAAGCTCAAGGAAGAAATTTTTGTCGTCTTCCACCTCTTCCACAGTCATGGATCTTACCACTATCGACAGTGAGGCACTTATAGTAGTGAAGGCCTTAGCAAGAGCCAAATAATGATCCTCTTGTCCCTTAACCTCAGAGGGCCTGGACATACCCTAAAAACAACATCTTTTCGTCGTGTTTTGGATTCCACACGTCCCAGTATTCTTTTCCTTCAGGAAACAATGGTTAAAGCGGAAAAAGTGTGTTCCTTCCTTCAAGGCTTTCGTCCATCCTGGGCTACTTGTATAGTGAGCTAAGTTGGTACTTCGGGGAGCCTTCTGGTGGCTTGGGATCCCCATTTTTATAACTTGGTGTCTTTCCTTACTTGTAGTGGAATATTTCTTACAGGTTCTATTATCTTTTCTATAAGCAAGATTAACTTTCTAAATGTTTACGGCCCCTGCATGGAGCGTAAAGCATTCTGGACCAATCTTTCAAACAACAATTTACTCTTTCTTAAAATTCTCGTGATAGTTGATGATTTGAATTTGACAGTTTCCAATGGAAAAGTCTGGGGAGGCTCTACCAGCTCAGGTCAACTTGCAAGTTTTTTGGGCACGCTCTTCCTTTCTCATAAACTCATCGATGTCCACCAAGACAAACACATTCTGACCTGGCAAAATGGATGCACAGGAAGTGATTTTATAGTGAAACACCTAATTATATTTCTAGTTACGGAGGATCTTCATCTGGATGGTTGGATCTTCTGCTCCTGGGTTGAATTCCCTTTCGTTTCAGACCATGCTCTTATTTTGTTACAACTAGAGAACTTTTCCCATCCCAAAGCTTATCCATACAAATTCAATCCCCAATGTCTTTCGGATAAGGAATACAACAACATGGTATTTAACCTTTGGAATGACCATAATTATCTCCTAGAAGGAGATAAACAACGTTTTTTTTTATGGAAGTTAAAGGATCTAAAATCACTCACAAAAAGATGGTTAAAGGAACAACGAGATCGGGATATGAATCTCTTGGAAATTTTGGAAATGAATATCAAATAACTATTAAAGGAGATCTTGGATGGTCCTATTCATTCGGAGAAAGAGACTTTACTCATCAGACTTGAATCCGAAAGGAATAAAATTCTTAAGTCTCAGGAGGAATAGTGGCACCTCAAAAGTTGAGCTATTTGGGTGCAAAGCGGTGACAGAAACAAAAACTTATTTGACCAGTTCGCTAATCAATGGAGAATCAGTAAACATTTGTGGGAAATCAAAGACGACTCAGGCCATCTACACACAAGACAAAATTCGATAGTAAAGGAGGTTGAAAATCATTTTAAGAGTTTTTTCAACAACAATTAGTCAGTTTCTATTACTGACCAGGTAGAGGTGTCTGGTTTATTTACCAAATGGCTTAGTGATGATGAAGAAAGACAACTCTATTTTCCATTTACCATACAGGAACTAAAAATGTTCTTATCACAATTTAAAAGAGACAAAAGTCCTGGCCTGGATGGCTGGACTGTGGAATTTTTCTCTCATTTTTTTGATTTGATAAGTGAAGATACTCTGGCACTGGTGGAGTCGATTAGATCTGGTGGGCACATTGATGGAAACCTTAATTCCACCCTCCTGGTCTTGATTCCCAAATACAACAAACCACGGACTTTTGGGGACTATCGACCGATATCTTTATGCAATTTGGTTTACAAATTAATCTTCAAAGTTATAGCCAACCGAATTAAGCCGATTTTGTCGAGGAATCTCTCTGTAGAACAATTTGATTTTCTGGAGCGGTGTTTGATCCATGATGCAATTGTTACTTCTCATGAATGCATTCATAGTATCAAACAAAAGCATTTAAAAGCCTTAATTATTACGCTAGATCTCCAAAAAGCCTATGATCGTCAATTGGGACTTCTTGAGACTGATCTTAATTCAAGTGGGATTTAGTACTCATATGACAAACTAGATTATGGAATGTATTAGTTCTATGTCCCTATATTTTTTAGTCAATGGAGAGGCCACCATTTTTTTCAAGATTGGTAGAGGTCTTTGCCAGGGATGTCCATTATCTCCCTTATTCTTCATCCTTGTGATGGAAATTTTGAGCCTGCTACTTAAATCCAGTCAAAGTGAAGGTTCCTTAATTGGAATTAAGGTTTCCAGATTGACGAAAATACTCCATATTTTATTTGTTGATGATGTATTACTGCTGACTAATGCACCTGTGCAGGAATGGAAAGAGATCATGTGTATTATTCAATTGTTTTTTTTGTCTTCAGGATTAAAAGTAAATCTTTACAAATTTACTGTACACTTTTATGGTCTCGCGGAGTCTAAACTTTTCCCTTACAAGCAGTTTCTCCCGTTTAAATTCTATGATCTAGCTTGGGGGTTCAAGTACCTTAGGTACTTCTTAAAGGTTGGAATTCAGAGAGCTGAAGATTGGCTTTGTCTCTTAGAAAAAGTGGAAAAGAGGATCAGTCATTGGAGCTTTAGATGGTTGTCCCTGGGAGGTAGACAAATTCTTTGCAAAGCTGTACTTGAAATCTAGCCTGTGTACTGGTTATCACTAGCTGTTGTCCCACTATCCATACTCCACACATTAAGAAAACTGTTGTACAATTTCCTGTGGAATGGGAATGCGGATACGTATGATTTTCATCTAGCTAAATGGGAGACTGTCGCTCGCCCAAAACGTTTTGGGGGATGGGGGTTCTTCAATATTTATACTTTCAGCAAAGCATTGACAACTACAACTCTTTGGAGAGTATTAACAAGAGATGGACTCTGGAAAAAAGTTTTAAAAGAAAAATGTTTCCATTCTATGACAGTATGTAACTGACTCCATTCTGAATCTTTCCATCAGTTTTCGGATTCTAAAATTTGGAATGGTCTTCTGAAATCTATTCATCTAATTACCAATTGGCTTAATTGGAAGCCAGGTTCGAGGTTCATTGTTGAACTCGGGAGGGACATAATTCTGGACTTGGGCCTTCAATTGCTCTTGTCTCCACATCTTTTGTCTACTTTGCATCAAAAACGAATTACTGTGCTTGCACAAGCCTGGAAATCACAACAACGCGACCCTTGTTCTTCTCAGTGGATTTGTAGCTCTAGTTTAGATCTCTCGGGGGACCTGACAGTGGAGTGGGATCATTTCAGGTGAGCACTTCAGTCCTTGGGCATCACTCTAACGGATAAGGTTGATGAACTGCTCTGGATCAAGGGGGGGGGGGATACATCCGGGACCCTTACTTCCAAGAATGTCTACATGGCCTTATGCGCAACTCAAAACCTGATGATCGCTTCTGGTTGGCGTAAGGTAAAACTATTCTTGTGGCTGACAGCAAACAACAAGATCTTGGCTTGGCAAAACCTCTAACAGAGAGGGTGAGAATCCATAGCAGATGCCAGCTATGCAAAAACAATAGTGAAAATGGAAACCATCTCTTCATTCACTATTCATTTACAAAATCCATTTGGAATAAAATCTACTCCATAAAGAATTATAATCAGGAGTGGGGTGGAAGTAAGTTGGACGAGAGTCTTTCAAAGTGGACAAAAAAATGGTCAGCTTCAGCAAGTTTATCTCCACTAATTTGTTGGTTTGTCTGGTTAGAAAGGAACACAACAATCTTCTAAGAGAAAAATCCATCGGTGTAATCAATAATGATCTGATCACTTGGATCAATTCACAAGCCCGTGGAAAATATTAACCAATTTTATGTTCGTTCCTGCTTGATTAATCAGATCTTTGAATTTCCAGTAGCTTGTTTTGATGGTGCATCAAAGGCAAATGGATTGTGTTGTGAAGATGGTGGCACAATAAAAGTATCAACCTCTTTGGTTCATAAATGGTACCTGAACTATGGATCCGATATGAATTCGAAGGCAGAACTAATGGGAGCATGGGCTACTCTGTTCTTGGCAAATATTCTTTCTCTCCCAAAGATTCAAATTTTGGGCGATTTAAAGGTAATTATCGAGTGGTTGAATGATAAAAGTGAATTGCGAGTAATCTCTCTAGAAGGATGGAAACAAAGAATCTAAATTTTAATAAATAGTTTCAAGAGCATCCAGTTCTTTCACATCTACCATGAATACAACAAAGCAGTGGATGCGCTATCAAAGAAAGCATTAATAGAACCAGAAGGATACATCACGCTTCACTTATGGATTGAAGGAGTGGAGGGACATCGTCGTCACATCAATATCTATTAACTCTTTTATCATTCTTTGCTCCATAGTTTTGAATTATGTTTGAGTGGATTTTTGTATATTTCCTCCAAGCCTAGATTTGATGATGAATGTCGGCTTTCAGTCATTTTTCCCAGCCTGGGAAAGGACTAGTCTTGATGGTTGCTCACATATTTTGAGCAGTATAAGTATGTAATCGACATGATTTTATGTCATTAGTTGGTTTGTTAAGTGCTTGGTTTATCATTTTAAGGATACATATGTACTCTTCGAATGTTAAAAATTATATTTTCTTAATATAATTGTGAAATTTTCTTCTGAAAAAAAAAACAACCACTTTATAAAAGTGGTTGATATAGTTAATAGACCCTATTAATTTGGAAAGGTGGAAAATGACGTTAATCTCAACCACTTTTACAAAATGGTTGTTGCCAGTTGAGAGCAAACATACCTTTGGGATGACCATTAATATATTAATACATAATTGATATCTTAATTAATTATTAAATCAATGTAATATATTAATGTTTTAATATATACTAATTAATGGTCTATTAATATATTAATGTAATGTATTAATTAATGAATACATTGTTAAAGTATTAATACACTAATAAAGTAATACATTAAATACATCAATAAATACATTAAATACATTAATAAATAAATTATTAAAGTATTAATACATTAATAAATAATTAATGCACTAATAAAGTAATACATTGACCTTAATATATTTAGCAATACATTATTACATTAATGCAATGTATTAATTAAAAAAACTAATACATTAATGTATAATATAACATATTAAACTATTAATACATTAAAGTATACATTTACTCATTGATGGATACATTAATAATGTAATGTAACATTAATGATACATTAATATATTAAAGTGATGTATATACAAATGTATTAATTTACATTTTACCCAATACATTATTAATGTAGTAGTACATTAATAATGTATAACAATAATGATGATGAGTAATGTTCACTAACATTGAATTGGTCTATTATACCCTAAGAGCGTAAGTGATTACTTGTGATTCTTAATAATTTTGTTTCTGTGCTTGAAAAGAATTAAGATAAGTTTTCCAATATCATCATAGTTTTGTCGAGTTAAGAGGTTAGAAAGGTTGGTAGTGTGAAAAATATTTTGAAAATGAGATCTAATCTGAGTATAGGATGGACAATCTAAGAGAAAGTTTTTTTTATCTTCAACCTTTTTAGTGTCACAAAGGTGACACACTCTTTAATCTCATGGCATTTTAGGAATTGACCAACGCCCAATTTCACTATGGAGTTCGTGAGAATTTGTTCTTATCTTAGCAATGCTTATTTTTTTCTTTACACTTGGAAAAACAGATAGATCATTTTGATATTCTATACTAGGGTTGATTACATCCTTATAATACCTTAATTTTATTTTTTCCTCTAACTCTTTATCACACCATATTTTCTCCTAAAATTTTAATTTGACAATTTTTTTAATAGTATCTTTATTATGCAAAATGGTGTCTTCCATGATTCCTCAATAGTTTAGTCAAGACCAGACATATTTATTCCATCTTTGCTTGAGTCGATGGTGGCTACGACTCAATTTTGAAGCAATTTTAGGAAATCTCTTGTCTTCCATGTTGTTTAACTTGTTCTTATAGATTAGGTATCTAGTCATAGCCATGCTCTCAATGGGGGAGAGGCTTGTTTCTAAGAGGAGGATGGGATAGGGTGTATTTCCTTTAATTTTGAGATTATAGGTTATAAAATTCTTTTGTATTTTCTCTATCTTTCTCTAGGATTCATAAGATATACTACAGCCCCAGACTTCACATCCATAAAGAATAACAGGTGTAACAAGAGTCTCAAAGAGGATTTTCTTCTTATCCCAACTCCAAAGATCAGTTGATTTATAATTTTTTTTAAGCCCATAATAAACTTTCCATCCCCCAATAATCCGTTTCTCAATGCTATAATTCTAGTGGAGCTTGTGGTGAATATCAATACCAATATATTTGTATAAAGTCACTTCCTCCAAGTTATTGTTTTCATATACAAAGGTATCATAAGTGATCTTATTGGATTTAATAATCATGACCTTAGTCTTATCAGTATTAACAGTCATACCCATATTGAAGCAAAAATCATTGAGGATTATTAGTTGGTTTTCAAGATCATGGGGACTCCTTGCCATAAGAACGATATCATGGGCATAAAGAAGAATATTGATGACTATACCCATGAGAGTAGGGCTGATACAACCTGTTTTTTCCAAGCAATCTTCTAACTTGTCAATGTATATGCCAAAAAGGGTAGGGGACAAGGGACAACCTTGTTTGACTCTAATACTATAGTTAATCGCTTTTGACTAGACCATAGTGTTTTTAAACTTAGCAATAACATTATCATGCATCCTTATTGTAGTAGCCCTCAACTAGAGAGCCACTTTTATCTGTTCCAACCTATTCCAAAGTTTTTTCCTTGGAACCATGTCAAAAGATTTTCTAAAGTCAACAAAACAACAAAAAAGATTGGGTTTAGTATTGTGGAAATCCTCTGCAATGATCCTAAAGGTGACAAGATGGTCCACAGTCAAGAATGATATCTCCTAAACCTGGCCTGGCCTTTTTCTCTTTTACCATGACTTTCTAGCCAAATGTTAATCGTCTTTTCCAAAATAATTACATAAAGCTTGGCTAAAATCAGACTAATCATAATGGTCCTATAATTAGAGGGAATATTAATATCCTCATTTGAAAAATAGGAACAATGAGGCTTTGTGTCTAGGGTTTAGGGAAGCCCTTCTTGACTGCTAAATTGAAGAGCTTGTGTATGTGAGGGATAAGGATAGGCCCTCCAATTTTAAAAATTTCAGCTTGGTAGTCTTCAATGTCCTTAGCTTTCCCATTTGCAAGTCGATTAACCTCGAACTCTTTGTCATCTAAAGAAAAAACTTCTTCCTTTGTAGGGACAATAGGAATGGTGTCCATGGCATTAGGGAACTCGTAAATACTTTTAAGGTGGGAATTTCAGTCCCTTAAGGGAATCCTATTATTTTCTTTAGTATTGTAGTTTAGAATTTGGCTCAAGAACTTCTTAGGATCTAGCTTTATTAATAAAGTATTATTACATTAAAACATTGAAATATATTAATACACTAATAAAATAAAATATTATAAATACATTATTACAATATTCCTTTAAACTATTGATTAATTAATTAAGATATTAATTAAATATTATTAATTAAAACATTAATATATTAATAAAGTATTATTAACTAATTCATTAATAAAGGATTCATACATTAATAAAGTATCTAAAAATACATTAATACAATAAAGTAATAAATTATTAATAGTACATTAATAAAGTAAAAATAAATTAATAATACATTTTTTTTACATGAATACATTAAAGTTTTACATGAAAGTATTAATACATTAATAAAGTATTTATATATTAATAATATAATAACAAATTAATAGATTAATAAAGTAATTATATAGTATTTTTAAAGGATATTAAGCATGACCTTCACTAACGTTGACCTTGGTTGACTGTGGTTGACCATGGTTAATAGTTATTTACCATAGTTGACCATGGTTGGCCATGAACATCGTTGACCATGACTATGGATGACATTGATCATGGTTTACCTTAACCATGACTATGGTTGATTGTGACCTTCATTATGGTTCACTATAGTTGTGACCATGACTATGAATGAAGAGGATTATTAGATTTCTAAATTAAAATATCAACATAAATAATAATGAAATGTTTACAAAATGGTTGACCATGGATGACCATGTCAATCATGACCAAGGTAGACTGTGATAGACTACAGTTGACTATGGTAGAAGATGACTCCATGGTTGACCATGATTATGAATATGGTTGACTATGGTAGACCGTGAACATGGTTTCTTATCTTTGACCATGACCATGGTTAACTTTGTTACACCTTGCTTGAATTTGGTTTACTATGGTTGGCTAAGGTTGACCTTGGTTGATTATGCTCATGGTTAATTATGGTTGACCTTGGTTTACCATGACCATACTTAATTATGGTTGACCTTGGTTTACTATGACCATGCTTAGTTATGGTTTATCATGACCATGATTAACTTCAATAGGCCCTCTCACACTTTGATTTACTATCGTTGACTATGGTTGACCATGGTTGCACATTACCATAACCATGATTGATTTTGGTTGACCTTGACCATGGTTGAACATGGTTGAAAATGGTTAACCATGGTTGACATTTATTGTCCATGACACTAACCATGACCATGGTTAACTTTGCTAAACCTCAGTTGACTTTGGTTTACTTTGGTTGACCATGGTTGAGCATAACCTTCACTATGGTTGACCTTCGTTGATTGCAGTTGACCATCATTGAAAATGGTTAACCATGTTTGAAAAAATTTTGTCCATAGATTACCATGGATGGCCATAACAATGGTTGACCATGACTATGGATGGCATTCACCATGTTTGATCTCAACTATGACTATGTTTGACCTCAAATATGACTATGGTTGACCATTACCTTATCTATGGTTAACTATTTTTTATCATGATCAAGAGTATGGCATGCTATGGTTGACTATGGTTTTCCATGGTTGACTATGGTTAACTATGGTTGAGCTTGACATGGACCAAAGTTGAGTATGGTTGATCATGGTTTACTATGGTTGACCATGACCATGGTTGACTATGAATGACCAAGGATGACTATGATTGACCATGCCCATGGTTAACTTTATAGACCATTCAGAGCTCATTAAGGTGGGTCATGTTGATTATGTTTAACCACGGTTTACTATGGAACTATCACATTCTGATTTTGATCAGGTTTTTTTTGTCACATTGTGACATCAAGTTTTGTTCGTCACATGGCATCATGAGCTAATGGTCATCAAATTCCGAAGTAAGGTTTTTTTTTGTGACATAATGGCATTGGAATAGGTATATCACATTGCAATCGTGGGTTATGTTTGTCACATTGCGATGTCGGGAAATGTTCGTCGCATTGCAATGTTGAGATATATTTGACACATGGCGACATTGGGTGTGTACATCACATTGAGACAATGGGATATGTTCGACACATTGTGACGTTTGGAAAAGTTTTGCATATTTGTGTCACATTGCAATGTGAGGATATTTTTGACACATTGTGAGGACATGGATATGCTTGTCACATTCCGACGACGGGGATATGTTCGTTATATTGCAACGTTGCATTGTTTGTCGAATAATGATGCTACTATGTTCATCACATTGCGACGACAAGGATATGCTCGTCACATTGTGACGACATGGCTATTGTAATGTTCCTGACTTGGTTAGTCTAGGAAACGTTGTTAATGTGTGTGTATGATCAATGGTCTACAACATATAATGGTCATACAAATAATAAACATGACAAAGTACTGCAAAGTCTGTATTATGATATCTTTGTGGATTACAAAATGGTCGAATGCGGCTAAATAAACTGAAAATACTCGACTAGATCAACAGACGAAGGACTTATCCGGATACAGATAAGAAACTAAAATATAATACCCAGAATATGGGATCATTGCAAAATCAATGGATGCGCTAGGACTATGGCAACTCTGATGGTAACTGCTGGAAGTCTGGAAAGTTCTCCCTGGGAGATATACTTCTCAGAATGGCCTGAAAATTGTCCCAAATGATGCGCCATGCTCTAGTCCTCAGTATTGGTATCTTTCAGACCCCTCTACTGATGAATCTGGACCCCGGATGGATAACCCTGGGGGAATTCACCCCTCTTCTTCTGGAAAAATGTGTCCTAGTGATTCCACTGTCGAAATCGGACGAGATATGTCTCAAAACGTCCGCCTTGTTCTACTAGGAAATGGGTCAGAAGGGTTTCCTTGAATCTGGTATGATGCTCACTCTGGAACCCCAAATGCGCCCGCCAAAAGTGTCGCACGTCCAAGTCTGGAAAATGCGTCCCAATTGATTCCTCCATTGGAATTTAATGAGGAACCAAGAAAAAGATGTGCCTTGCCCTCCTCTCAAATGGGTCGGAGGGAAATCTTGGAAGTCTCCCTGGATGGGATAAGTTGACTAAAAACCCTCTCAAAAGTTGTGCCCTCACTTTGGATGAATGTGCCCTTGTTGTTGAACACTGTGTAACTGCTGCTGAAGAATTATGGAAGACCTGAATGATCTTCCCGTTGACTAGGGTGTGTCTCTCAACATTGAAATTAGCCAACTGGTGTCTTCCTCCTGGAATCCACTGAACTGTCTCTCCTGAGATGCGCCTCTTCTCCCCAATGACAATTCATAATCTGTATAATTCTTGGAATATTCCACTAACAAGTGGGATTTCCAATCTGTTGAAATCTCCATCAAAGAACATGTCACAGGTCTCCTCGATAATGCATCAGCCACAATGTTCTTATTCCCCTTGACATACTCTATGTCAAATTTGAATGCTTGTACCTTCATCACCCATTTCTGTTGGTGCTCATTAAGGTCCTTCTGCTCAAGGAAATACTTCAAACTATTGTGATTAGTCTTGACCACGAATTTGTTTCCCACCAAATATTATCTGAACTTTGTCAAGGCATGCATGATTGCCAACATTTCATTTTCATAAATGGAGTACA
This sequence comes from Picea engelmannii, assembly GCA_009831015.1. NCBI lineage: Eukaryota > Viridiplantae > Streptophyta > Pinopsida > Pinales > Pinaceae > Picea > Picea engelmannii. The sequence goes on along the minus strand of ML825155.1, from coordinate 42,815 downwards.
ACCTCTTAGGTTGACTAAGATTTTGGCTCTCGAATACAATGGGGTGTCCTCCTTGCATCAAAACTGCATTGATCCCTTCACTGGATGCGTCACACTTTAGTAAAAATGGCAAGGTGAAGTCTGGTAGTGTCAATACTGGACAAGTGCCCATGACTTCCTTCATGTGATCAAAGGCTTCCTGTGATTTCTCGGTCCATATGAAGGCCCCATTCTTGGTAAGATCTGTCAGCGGTGCTCCAAGTTGAGAAAAACCCCAGACAAGCCACCTGTAATAGCTGCACAACTCGAAGAAGCTCCTCAATTATGTCGCGTTCTTAGGCATCGGCGAATCCAGAATGGCCCTGATCTTCTCTTGGTGCACCTGTACCCCCTATGCACTGATGATGTGGCCTAAGTAAAGAAGCTCTGTCATACCAAACTCTCACTTGGACTCTTTGTCATATAATTATTGTGCCTCCATGGTGCTCAATACCTCATCCAAGTGCCTCATATGCTCTTTCCATGACCGACTATAGATCAATATGTCGTCGAAGAAAACCAAGATTGATTTCCTTAACTGATCCATGAATATATGGTTGATGCAATACGGGAATGTAGCGGGTGCATTGGTTATCCCAAATGGCATAACCAGGAACTCGAATTGTCCAAAATGACATTGAAATGTCGTCTTCTCTATGTCTTGCTCTCATATGTTGATCTGATGATATCTAGAGTGTAGATCAATTTTTGAGAAGAAAACTGCCCCATGCAGTTCATCCATCAACTCGTCAATGTGTGGGATAGGGTATCGGTTCTTGATGGTTTTCTTATTCAAGGCTCGGTAATCAATGCACATCCTCATGGTGCCATCCTTGTTCAGAATTAAGACAGCTGAAGAAGCAAATGGGTTGATGCTCGGTCTGATGTTTCCCATCACCGGAAATTCCTTGATTGCCTTCTCTATCTCATCCTTGAACCTCCTCGGATGAAGATAGGGGGGGTGATCATAGGTTTGGCCCCCTCCTCCAACTCAATGGTGTGCTCAAACCCCCTGTCAGGTGGTCTCCCTAGTGGAATTGCCTCAAAGACCTGTTGATGTCTTCCCAATAAATTCTTGATCTCTATATGGTACTGTTGTTGACCTTCTGAATTCTTCTGAGTAGTCATCAAGCATTCTGTGGCATATGCTACCTCCCCATGTCTGAAAATCCTCTCCATCCTCTTGGCTGAAACTATCCTGGGTGCTCCTATGGACATACCTATTAGAACAACCTTCTTCCCATCCTGATCTTTGAATCCCATTTCCAAGTTTTGGTAGTTGGTAGTGATTTTTCCCAAGGTAATCATCCACTGAACTCCTAATACCAGATCTATGTCTGATAGGTCAACCACATCAAATGTGTCTCTCACCGTGTAGTTGCCTAAATTCATCTCTAAGTTTGGAACTCTCTCTAGACACTCCACTATGTGGCCATCTGCTACCGCAACATCCAACCCCTCAAACTCCTCTGTCTGAAGTGCCCGTCTCGATACTAGTGAAGCGTCGATGAAGTTGTGGGTGGCCCCACCATCTATCAGTGAGATTGCCTGTTGCCCCCAAATAATCTCTTTGATACAGAGGGTATCATACCTGGGAACACTAGAAAGGGTCGCTATGACTCCTCCCTTTGCTAGTTTCCTCCTGTTATCCTACTCTGGTGATTGTGGGACTACTAGAGGATGGGATCTTGTTGATGTCGATGGTCTACAGGGAGGATGCTCCTCTACTGGTGCGAACACCTCCTCTGAACTGGTGTATCCATTTTCCTTCTCCTCCTCCTCACTGTCCACACTTTCTGTTGCTACCTCAATATAATGAATCTCTCCCTTGCCCATGCACCCGTGGCATGGGACCCAAGGATCTCTGTAGCTGAAACAAATTTTCTTCCTCATAAACTCTCGCCTAGTCTCATCATCCAACTCATCCTTTCCCTTCCATTCTCTCTGGAATGACTTCCTGTCTCGATCCCTCTGGGGCACAAATGGTTTAGAGAATTTTTTATTCTTTGGCACCGAGTCTGCCAGATCTCAAGTGCGAAGGATGGAATCCTGCAAAGTGGGAGGCCTATATGCCTTCACCCATCCTCTCAAAGGCTCTGTGAGTCCTTCTGTGAATAGCATGATTATCCTGGGCTCTTATATATCTGTCACTGCCAAGGCTACCTGCTGAAACTCTGTCATGAATGCCTCTGTTGTGCCAGTTTGTCTCAACTGGGCTAGATCCCTGAAGTGGATCTCAGGATCCTTCCTATCAAACTTGTCCATGAGCCTATTTGTAAACTCCCTATAGGAGGTGATGCAACTGTGACCCAATGTCACCAGTCCATGATACCACCACTCGTATGCCTCACCCTCCAAGTGTAAGGTCGTGAAACTGATGGCCTCTGTCTCGGTCATCTGGTTGAGCTTGTAATACGTGTCTAGCTTATGTACCCAAGCTCTGGTGGTGTATTTGGACGATCCTTTGAAAGAAGGGATGGTGAGTTTCCAAAAATTTTGGATGAAATCGAGGTTATGCCCCTTCTGCTGTTGTGGTCCTCCCCTTTGTGGCTCTCTGGCGCGGTTCCTGAGTCTGAGTCCACAGTATTCGACTAAGGTCATGTCCTAATGGAATTCACGACCCAATGTTGCGTACTCCCTCCTATACTCTGCAATTTCATCTGCATGAGTGGGTGTCCTCTGGAAACTGGGAAACAAGGGTCTGGGAATCCTACTCACAAAGGTGTATGTGCGAGAGGGTGCCTGGGGTCTACTACTTGTTCTTGAGTTCCCCTGTGCTGCATGCGTGACTTGTGTGTCTGGGATGCCCACTCTAGCCAATCTATCAACCACCTATGCCAAGGACTGAGACATGGTTCGTTGACTAGCTAACATATTGTTGATAACCTGCATGAAGGTTGTCTCTGGATCTACCGGGGCCTTTCCACTGCCCTCTGGTCACTCATATCTATCTCCTATCATCCTCTATGCCTTGCACTCAGCCTCACGTTCTTCCCTTCTCTCTGCTTCTCTATGTGCCTCTTCCTCTTCCTCTGAGCTAGGAGGAAAAGGGGAGAAATCAAGCCTATTCCTTCTTTCCTGATGCCTTCTGTAAGTGACATATTCATCAACTTTGTGTTCACAGCCCTCTGGGTCTTTTGATGCACTCATTGTCTTTAGTCACAGGCTGGCAGGACTAAAGCTCTGATACCACTGTAATGTTCCTGAATTGGCTAGTTTAGGAAACACTGCTAATGTGTGTGTAGGATCAATGGTCTACAACATATAATGATCATACAAATAATAAACACGACGAAGGACTGCAAATTTCGTATTATGATATATCTGTGGATTACAAAATGGCCGAATGTGGATGAATAAACTGATAATAATTGACTATATCAATAGATAGAGGATATTAGCCGAAATAAAAATAAGCAACTAAAAGATAATACCCAGAATATGGGAGAACTGTGGAATCAATGGATGCGTTGGGACTATGGCAGCTCTGACGGTAACTACTGAAAGTCTGGAAAGTTCACCCTAGGAGCTATACTTCTCGGAATGGCCTAGAAACTATCCCAAATGATGTGCCTTGCTCTAGTCCTCTGTACTGGTATCTATCAGACCCCTCTGCTGATGAATCTGGACCCCGAATGGATACCCATGGGAGAATGTGCCCCTCTTCTTCTTGCAAAATGCGTCCTAGTGATTCCATCGTTAGAATCAGATGAGATATGTCTCAAAACGATCGCCTTGGTCTATTGGAAAATGGGTCGGAAGGGTTTCCCCGAATCTGGTCTGATGCTCGCTCTGGAACTCCAAATGCGACCGCCAAAAGTGTCACATGTCCAAGTCTGGAAAATGCGTCCCAGTTGATTCCTCCGTCAGAATCTGATGAGGAACCAGGAAAAATATGCGCCTTGCCCTCCTCTCAAATGGGTCGGAGGGAAATCTCAGAATTCTCCCTGGATGGGATAAATCGACTAAAAACCCTCTCATAAGCTATGCCCTCACTCTGGATGAATGTGCCCTTGCTACTGAACACTGTGTAATTGTTGCTAAAGAATGATGGAAGACCTGAATGATCTTCCCGGTGACTAGGGTGTGTCTCTCAACACCGAAATCAACCAACTGGTGTCTTCCTCCTGGAATCCACTGAACTATCTCTCCTAAGATGTGGCTCTTCTCCTCAATGACAAGTCATAATCTGCATAATGATGAATTAGGTCGTTAACCCTTCCTTTATATCTTTTCAAAACCCTAGATCATGTTGAAACCCTAATTCACTGTTGACTTCCAAAACCCTAAATCACTGCCGAAACCCTAATTCACTGTTGACTTCTATTTTAGCTCATAATGACTTAAAAGTGCTTTTAACCCTTTTTAGCTCAATATCACTTTCCAAATATAACACTTGTGACTGGAGTGACCTCTAGTAACCCTATTTACCCCTCTTTGGCCCTAGTTATAGTCTAACGGGGCGGTTTAGACCATTAAGCCTCCTCTCTGGAGCTTCTATTTGGAAAGGGACATTACAACTATGCTCGTCACATTGCAATGACATGGCTATGTTCATCACATTGTGACGATAGGGGTATGCTCATCACATGGTGACAACATGGCTATGTTCATCACATTGCAACGTTGCAATGTTTGTTAGATTGCGACGTTATTATGTTCATGACATTGGAACATTACTATATATTCGTCACATTGTGACATTATTATGTTTGTCACATTGCAACATCTTGTTTTGTTCGTCAAATTGCAATTAAGTTATGTTCATCACATGAAAAGGTTGGTCTGTGTTCGACATATTAGAACAATGTGTGTACATCACATTGGACAATGGGCTATGTTCGTCACATGTGACATTTGGAAATGTTTGTCAGATTGTGACATTAGTATATTTTCTTCACATTGCAACTTGAGGATATTTTTGACACAATGAGAGGATAGGGATATTCTCATCGCATTGCGACAAAAGGGTTGTGTTCGTCGGATTCAAATGTTAAACTATTCGTCAGAAAGTGATGTTATTATGTTTGTCACATTGCAACGATATGGATATGCTTGTCACATTGTGACGAAATGACTATGTTCGTGACATTGCAACGTTGTATTTTTTTTCATATTGCAACATTACTATGTTCATCACATTGTGACATTACGATATACATCACATTGTAACATTAATATCTTCGTCACACTGCAACGTTTAGTTTCGTTCTTCAAATTGTAACATTGAGTTATGTTTTCTCATCGCATGACAAGGTTGGTTTGCATTCAAAATATTACAAAAACGTGTGTAGATCACATTATGATAATGGGATATGTTTGTCACATGTTATGTTTGAAAATGATTAACACATTGTGACGTTAGTTTATTTGCATGACATTGCAATGTGAGGATATGTTTGACACATTGCGATGACAGGAATATGCTTGTAAAATTGTGATGAAAGGGATATGTTCGTCAGATGGAAACATTACATTGTTCATCAGATTATGATGTAACTATGTTCGTCACATTGCAACATTACTATATTCGTCACATTGCAACATTACTATGTTCATCACAATGTGACATTACTGTATTTGTCACACTGCAACATTACTATCTTCATCACACTACAACATCTAGTTTTGTTTGTCAAATCGTAACATTGAGTTATGTTCATCACATGACAAGGTTGGTTTGCGTTTGACATATTACGAAAATGTGTGTACATCACATTGTAACAATGGGCTATGTTCGTCACATGTTATGTTTGGAGATGTTTATCACATTGTGACGTTAGTATATTTTCATGACATCACAATGTGAGGATATGTTTGACTCATTGCGAGGACATGGATATGCTCATCAAATTGTGATGAAAAGGCTATGTTCGTGAGATGTCGACATTACATTATTCGTCGAATTTTGATGTAACTATGTTCATCACATTGTGACATTAGATATTCGTCACAATGTGACACTACTATGTTCATAACATTGCAAAATTACTATATTCGTCATGTTTCAAAATTACTATCTTCATCACACTACAACATCTAGTTTTGTTTGTCAAATTGCAACATTGAGTTATGTTCATCACATGACAAGGTCAGTTTGCATTCAACATATTAGAAAATGTGTGTATATCACATTGTAACAATGGGCTATGTTTGTCACATCTGATGTTTGAAAATGCTTGTCACATTCTGACGTTAGTATATTTTCATGACATTGCAACGTAAGGATATGTTTGACACATTATGAGGACATGGATATGCTTGTCAAATTTTGATGAAAGGGCTATGTTCATCATATTTTGATGTTAAATTGTTCCTCGGATTGTGATGTAACAATATTTGTCACATTACGACAATAGGGATATGCTCGTCACATTGTGACGACATGGATATGTTCATCAGATTGTGACATTACACTATTAGTTAAATTGTCATGTAACTATGTTTGTCACATTGCGATGAAAGGGATATGCTCATCACATTGTGACAATATGGCTATGGTCATCAGATTGTGATGTTGCATTGTTTGTCATATAGAGACATTACTATGTTCATCACAATGCAGAATTACTATATTCGTCACATTGCAACATTCTTATGTTTGTCGTGTTGTAACGTCTGGTTTTTTTCATCGAATTGCAATGTCAAGATATGTTTGTCATATGACAAGGTTGGTTTGTGTTCGAAACCTTATGAAAAGGAAGTTTTGGTCAGTTTAAAAAATAAATAATGAAGAGTTTCATTTGTTAGAAAGATAGGAACTTTGAACTATTGTTATGCATTACATAGAAGAAGATTTAGAATCATAGAAAATCATCTTGAACTTTACAATTATGATTCTTACTTGTTCTAATGACATTTATAGCAATGATATTGAACTTTGTAGATGATAAATTACACTTGTTCTAAGGACATTGATAGTAAATCTACTTGATTTATACTTATAACAAATCATTTAATAATAATAATAATATGATTTACTAATATTATTTCATTACTCCTATGATTTTATTATTATTATTATTATTTCAAATGAATTTGTAATTATTATTTAAATTATCTTTTATTATTATTATTTTATTACAATTCTCATTTAAATTATTTTTTTATTATTATAAAATAAATCTTAATAAAGATAACTATAACCATCATCCTATTCTAACCCTAACTTTAATAATCATTAATAATAATTATTTTGATCAGTACCAAACCCTAACCCCAATTATTATAATTACAATGAAAATGAAAAATTCATCATTATTAAAAATATATAATTATAATATATTAATATGATTAACTTCATGTAGACTCCATTAAATTCATTATAATTATATATAATATATTAGTTAAAACCCTAATTATTATAATGAGTTAATATTAAATTCTAATTATTAAAACGTCTTTATAATAAACTTGTTTATGGTTGAAAATCTTTTTGATATCAATAATATAAATATTGATAATGTTTTTGATATGGTTGAAAATAACCATAAATCCGAAAACCAATACTACTTTTCAAAACTGTAACAGAAAAAATAATGGTTTGTGAATGCAATATGAGTCGTAGCTTAATTTTGTTTTGT
>ML825155.1:17101-34305 GCA_009831015.1 Picea engelmannii | reverse complement strand
CATATATTTAAAAAATGCAAACAACTTTTATATTTAAAATGAATAAAAACACATCATCTCTACAAACTAAATGAAACATAGAAACCTGCAAACCATTTATCCAAAAATAAAAACAAACATTGAATTTATAGCTTCACAGTCACTAAAAAGGGAAACAAAAGGAATTAAAGCTATAAAACATATTTGCAAACGAAAAATGATTCGTTTGTAGGGTTTTATTTATGTTGTCAATTTGCTTTACATCCGAGAGAACCGTAGTCCATCCTGCAACATGGATAAGAATACATCGTACATTGTTAGGAACGTGCAAATCGACTCATACGCTAAACAATTTAAAGCAGAGAATGGTTGATTACAAAAATTTCACATATAAAAAATAGCTTTGAGGATTTTCCAATCAATTTTCAATGTAACCACATCTGTGTCTTTCAAAAATTATAAAAGGGTTTCCATGAATATAATGTGACATAAAGCATGAGACGATTCTTATGTAGGATCTGTCTGAAACAAAACATTGTAAATAATTAAAAATGAAATGTTGTCGAACAAATATGCACAACACCGATACAATGTTGGAGGCTGCAACTATGGTTCTGGCATCCAGTGTTGTGCGGGAATTCCTTCTCCAGAAGCCTTTGAAAAACGAACAAAAAAAAATAAAAAATAAAAACAATAAAAAATGATAATCGATGAAGTCGAAGTAATATTGGAAAAAACCCATTGAAACTTGATATAGTAGTTGTTTCCTAACGACTGGTACAGTCACACACTGGTGAGGTTATAACTAACACTCCCTCTTAAACTCAACAATTAGAAACATCAGCACTGATAATGCCCAAGTGTTGTCTTTGAAAATAAAAAAACGTTTTTCCCAATGGCTTTGTAAAGATCCCTGCAAGCTGGTCTCATGAGCCACAAAAATGAAGTGTGATTTCACCATTATTGACTAGTTCGCATATGAAGTGAAAGTGAGTGTCAATATGCTTGCTTTTCTTATGAAAAACATGGTTTTTGGATAAAGCAATTGCTAAAGTATTGTCACAGAAGATAGGAGTTGGCTCATTTTGTGTATGTGACATGTCATTCAATAGTCTTCACAACCACACAACTTGACAGGAAGTTGAGGTAGCAACGACATACTCTGGCTCTACAGAAGATATTAAGACAGTGGCTTGATTCTTTGATGCCCAAGAAATCAGATTCGTGCCCAGGTGAAAAGCATACCCTGAGGTTCTTTTCCAGTCATCTAGTCTTCCTGCAAAATCACGGTCAGTGTAACCAGGAAGATGATTATCTGCAGACTAAGTGTACCATAAACCAAAATTGAGAGTGTCGACAACATATCTTAGAATCCTTTTGTCCATCGTCCAGTGAGAATCTTTGGGAGATTCCATGAACCACGAAACAAAGCCGGTTGCATACATAATATCAGGCCTAGTTGTTGCAAGATACAACAAAACTGCCTACTAAACTTTTGTACAAAGTAGAGTCCATTGTAGGGCCTTCATCTTGTTTTCTCAATTTGGTGCCTAGGGGTATAGGATTATCTGTTGGATTGCAGTCTTCCATCCGGAATCTTTTGAGGACATTTGTTGCATACTTCTGCGGACAAAAAAAAAATTCCTTTGGTTGATTGGTCAACCTCAATCCCCAAAAAATATTTCATTATGCCAAGATCTATCATCTCAAATTTAGATTGCATGGCATGTTTAAAACTGGTTAACTCAATATTTCCAGTATATATCATGTAATCAACATAAAGAAAGACAAACATAATTTTACCTTGCTGATCTGTTTTGGTGTATAGAGTTGGCTCATTTTTGCTTCTGCTGAATCCACTCTTGATCGGGTAAGTATCAATTCTATTGTACCAATCTCTTGGAGCTTGCTTTAATCCATACAAGGATTTCTTCAACCGATACACTTTGGTTGGTTGGTCTTTGACTTCGAATCTAGGTGGATGATCCACATAGACCTCTTCTTCTAAGACACCATTCAGAAAAGATGACTTGACATCCATCTGGTATACTTTCCATTTGTGTTGAGATATTATGGCTAATAGAGTCCTTACAGTGTCCAATCGTGCCACTGGAGAAAAAGTTTCACCATAGTCAATGCCTGGTTGTTGTGTGAATCATTTGGCAACAAGTATTGCTTTGTGTTTTTCAGTCTGTCATTTTTCATTGAGTTTAGTCTTGTAAACCCACTTGACACCAATACTTTTCTTATGTTTGGGCAAATCAACAAGATCCCATGTCTCGTTCTTCTCAATGGAGTCAATCTCTTGGTTCATGGCTTGAATCCAATGTGGCTCTTTAGCTTCCTCTTTAAAATATGTAGGTTGACATATTAATGCAAAAATATTGTGCTTTTCATGTTCGAAAACACAGGTATTCCAACAGAGGAAGAACACCTTTAGTAACAACTCACATAACCGGATCAAACATCAACACACTGATGTTTTCACGTGGTAAAACCCCTATGTGGAAACATCCACGACCCCAGCCAACGCGGCCACTTGGAGTAGTCTATTAATGCAAAGAAAAAGATTACAGAGAGATTTTACAAGAGAGTTTCTCACAATCAATCATTCGGAAAATGACCCTCCATGCTCTTTAAATAGATATCATGGACCAATTGGGTGGTAAGCCACAGATAAATGGTTGTTAAGATCGAGTAGAGTATGATGGAACTTTGATTGACACACCAAAGGCTGTTCGGATGCTGCTACTCGAATCCAAACTCTGAAAGGATCTGTCGAAGCCACAAGGCTTCCTGACTTTCATTTACCACTGATTGGTACTCTGCTTCTTCTGAAGAAAGTGCAATAGTCTGTTGTTTCTTATAGGCCCAAGTGACAAATCCTGAACCAAGGCTGAAAACATAACCTGCAGTAGACTTTTGATCATCAGGGTCGTCGACCCAATCTGAATCAATGAAACCAACCAATAAAGGAGTCTCCCCTAAACTGTAATGTATCCTGAACTAAACAATACCACAAACATAGAGAAGTATATTTTTAGCCGCTTTCCAATGGCTTTCATGGGGTGTTTGCATATACCAGGAAACAAGACCAACATCAAAGGAAATATCAGGACGGGTATGTGTCAAGTATAAGAGGATACCAACTAACTGACGGTACAGGGTGGCATCAACTTCAGGAGAAGTACAGGTGGCAGTAAGCTTGACTCCAAACTGGAAGGGAGAAGGCGTTGGTTTACAATCATCCATGTGAAAGTGACAAAGAAGGTCACAAACATACTTAGACTGGGAAAGAAAAAATCCTTCATTAGTTTGAAAAACTTGGAGGCCAAGGAAATAGTGCAAAAATCCTAAGTCGTTCATTTCAATTTTCTTTTTAAGGATGGTTTTCACATGATTTAAAAGTTTTGGGTCACTACCAGTAAGGATAAGGTCATCAACATAAAGGACAAGGATTGTGAGATGGCTTCCAACTTTCCGGGTATAGACATTAGGTTCAGAATGGCATCTAGAGAATCCAGTGGCAATAACAAAGTTGTCCATTTTGGCGTACCAAGCTCGGGGAGCTTGCTTGAGACCATAAAGAGATTACTTGAGGCGACAAACAAGGCTAGAGTCATTCTGGACATATCCAGGAGGTTGTTCCATGTAGATTTATTATTTCAAATCGCCATGCAAGAAGGCAGATTTAACATCCATCTGATGGACCTCCCATTTATGTGAGGAGGGAAGGGAAATAAAAAGGTGGATGGAATTCATTTTGGCTATAGGGGAAAAGGTTTCATTATAGTCAATTCCTTCAACTTGGGAAAATACTTTGGCAATTAACCGAGCCTTGTGTCTTTCAACACTTCCATTTGATGCATACTTAGTTCTGTAGATCCATTTACATTTGACAAGTTTCCTTCCTTTTTGATGATCCAGGTGGATATCGGTGGCCACCCACCTTTTCCGACTGGCTCAAAACGGTTTTCTGGAAATTTTGGCAATTTACTATTTTTAGCAGGTTTTGACTTTCGGGGCCATTTTGAGGGCCTAAATGAAGGTTTTTCGAGATCGAGGTTCTCAATAATATCCAAAGGTATGATTGATCCCCCAAAATTAATCTCCTCGTTGATACCTTTCCAATGAGCTATCATACACCTAAAACGGAGATCGTATGCAAAAGTTACGACCCCGGGAAGTTGATGTACCAACTTACCCAAACAGGGCCCACATGACTTTTGGTGCTTCATCTCCTAGGGTTAGGTTTTTGGATGTCTAGGGTTTTTGGCATTCCTGTTTATTGTAAAAAGGTCTTCATAGCCTCATTGTAATCATCTTCTTGTGAATGCGAGTAGCCGTCACATCTCTTCTCAGAGATAAGCTGCCACCATTCTAACGAGTCTTTCACTCTGTATTTTTACAGTCTCTATACATTTGTTTCATTAATAGAAATCGTGTATTACTGTATCTCTGTGTTTATGGTTGCATCTCTAATATATTTTTGTTATATTATTAGATATACGTGATATCTCTGTGAATTTCTTTATTGTATCTCCACTCTCATTTCATGCCGAAAATAAACCGGATCATTGGAAGAGGTACAAGATCCCAAGTATTGTTTGCCATTAAAGAACGATACTCTTCATTCATTGTTGTATCCCATTCTGGATGACCTGAAGCTTTTGCAAATGTCTTTGTATCATGAGCCTCTGAAACTTGAGGCAAAATATAAGAGGCTCGCTGGAACTATGAACATGTTCGACACTGATCTGAAGGATCACCGACAAGATCACCAACTGCTTCTCGTGTTGAACGGACTCATCTGGAGGAATGTTAGCATGTAGAGGTGGATTATCATCCTCACTTTCATCATCTAAAGAAGAAACCATAATAGGAAGAAAAGAAGGCACAAACGTCGAAGATGGCTCGCAGGCCGAAGAAGGCACAACCGTCGAATTAGTCTCACAGGCCAAGAGATGTTCATCAAATTTAACATCTCTTCTAAGAATAATTTCATTACAATGTGGTTGAAGAAGTCTATAACCTTTGACATTTTCAGAATAACCAACAAATATACACTTCACACTTTTAGGATGCAATGCTTTCATTTTCTCATCAGGAATGTGAGCCCATGCTATACTGCCAAATACACAGAAGTGACTTACATTTGGTTTAATTTTAGTCCAAGCTTCTCCTGGTGTTATATTTTTAAGAGACATTGTAGGAGTGCAATTGACTATGTAATTTGCACATTTGATCGCTTCCGCCCAATACTTTAGACTTAATCCCTTAGATTGGATCATACAATTCACCATTTCTTTGAATGTGTGGTTCTTTCATTCAGCAACACCATTTTGTTGTGGTGTATATGGAATAGTGTGTCGCATTTGGATTCCCTGTGTAGTGCAGTAAATTGTAAAATTATTGTTCACATATTCGCCTCCATTATGTATTCTTAACTTTTGAATTTGATGTCCAGATTGCTTTTCTACAAGAGCCTTGTAGGCCAAAAACTTGTCAAAAACTTCACTTTTAAGTTTTAAGAAGTAAACCCAAGTACTTCTGGAAAAATCATCAATGAAAGTTAAGAAATACTTGCACCCAGAAAAGGAAGGAGAAGAAAGTGGACCACACAAATCACTCTAAACAAGCTGTAAAGGGCCCGAGGCGTTCCAAGAGGCACGTTTGTCAAAATTGTCCCGATGATGTTTGTCGAGAACACAACCAGCACAAACACCATTCTGCATGAAACAAGAGGAAGAGCAGTCACCATCTGTTGATTACATAGTTTCTGCAATGAGCGATAGTTTAGATGACCAAATTTTTCATGCCAAAGTTTGCTCAATTCATCCCTATGAGCAACAAAAACTGATGAAAAAGTTGATGATCGAAAGTTGTCAAACTTGTACAACCTGGTAATATCATCAACAATTCCAGTTACAAGAAAGACTTGGAACACATAATACATCATTGAAATGACCATTATCTACTTGAATTGTTCCAGATCCTACAACACTAAGAGATCTATCATCACCAACAAATATTTTCTTGGTGTTACATTCATTTAGAGAATAAAATATGGCTTTATCCTTAGCCATATGATAAGATGCTCCTGAATCAATAAGTCACTCATCAGAAGAAGAAGTAGTAGTAGAATTTGAATTGAAGGAGAAACCAGAAGCAGAAAGTGCATGTCCGTGAGAAGAAGAAGTAGAGTCAATACTAATGTTGTGCTTCTTCATCGTTGTTTCTAAAACTGCCATCTTCTTGAAACATTTGGACTCATCGTGACCATCTTTATCACAAAAGTTGCAATGTATGTTAGTATTCTTATTTTATATTTTTCTCCTTTGTCACCAGTGGGATCTGAAGCTGTCTGAGTAGGTTTGGGACCCTTATGTTGTTTGTTGTTGTAGCGATGATGTTGCTTCTTGGGATACTTAGGTTTATCTTTCTACTAGGTAATTAAGGCTTTGTTGGAGGGACCTGCAGTGTTGATCACTCCAAATTGTACAAGCTTATCTTCCTCTCGAATCAAGGAAGCACAAACGGACTCAAGAGTGGATTTTTCATAAGCTTCTTCTCCTAGAACCTCTCTCATGGCATAAAAGGTAGATACAAACACAAAATATGCACTACCTATCTTAGAAAGAATAAGATAGATGCAATGTTCTTCCTCCATCTTTATCTTACATTCTTCACATAAAATTATGAGTGTTTTAAACCTAGATAGATAGTCTCCAAGGCAAAAAAATTCATTTGTAATCAAGGTCAGTATTTGATTTTCTAAATGTTGTGCTCGAATAATATTGAGTTTACCAAACATAGATTCACTCGTGTTCCAAGCTTCTTTGGGGTCATCAATATCTTGAATGTGGTACCTTAAATTAGGAGAGATGGAAATTTTGATTAGTCCACGTGCTTCGTCATTCCTATTATTGCACTTGGCTTTCTTATCAGCATCAGTGGGTGCTTTTTCCTTTCCCAAGGTAATCTGGTACAAGCCTTTACTTCTTAATAAATCTTCCATATGAGATTTCCATTGGAAATAGTTGTTGTTGGTAAGCAAGACAGTACTTGTAGAATCCATATTAAATATGCAGATAATGTGGATTTAAAAACTAAAACTGATGATCTAGATGGAAAGAGCTCAAAAATTTATGCGGTTTTAAAAAAACTAGCACTAAAAACGGACTTCCGATGTTAGAGTTATGTCCTTTTTAAAAAAGACACAATTGGTAACCAAATGACCATGTGATTGTGTAAGTTGTTTTATGAAGTGACCCACTTTTATAAAGAAAAGTGGGGATCACTTTTACAATGAAGTTACTTTATAACAAAAAAATGCATGCAAAATAAATAACTCTAAAATAAAATATTAAAGATACTTATAGTGATTCACTTTTATACTTGAAGTGAAATACACTTTACAATTTTAGCATGAACTTTTTCAAAAAAGGTAACAAAAGAGAGACTTGAACTCAAGACCTCTTACTTAATAAGGTAACTTTTAACCAAATGATCTAGCAAAACATATTGTAATGTTCATAAGGAAGATTGGGGGTGTTGTTGTTTTTGTTGTTGCTGTTGTTGTTTTTGAAGATGGCCTTGGAGAGCGTGCAAAAAAAAAACTCTTTTCACACAGGAAAAAAATTTCGCTTCTCGATGAAAACAAGGGTTAGATCTCGGTTAGCTTACCCAGAAGATGCACCTTTTCCTATCTGTTTATAATTTGCCAAGATCACACAGGGCGCGGGGAAAAGAGAATACGCAGATCTAAAAGAGTAGAAACCCAGAAATAAATAAAACAAAACCAAAATAAAACCAAAATACTACTCTGCAAAAATTTAAAAAAATGTGTATTCAATCTTTATACCTCTGGATTTGACTGTAATGGTCATATCTTGGGCAAACAGAAACCTTTTCGAGTGAAACGAAAAGTGTTCTTGACTAAAATGAGCACTTCGGACGCAATGGAACATTCCTCTCATCCCATAAATGTATGGAAATAACAGAAAATGGAGATGAGGCAACTCGGCTTCACGATCTCGATCTACAACAGGAGCGGGTCTTCAAACAAGCTCTGATACCATGTTCAACAACACAAGTATTCCAACAGATGATGAACACCTTCAGTAACCACTCACATAACCAGATCAAAGATCAACACACTGATTTTTTCAAGTGGTAAAACCCCTACGGGGAAACATCCACAGCCCCAGCCAACGTGGCCACTTGGAGCAGTTTATTAATGCAAAGAAAAAGATTACAGAGAGATTTTACAACAGAGTTTCTCACAATCAATCACTCGAAAAATGACCCTCCATACTATTTAAATAGAAATCATGGACCAATCGGGTGTTAAGACACAGATCAATGGTCGTTAAGATCGAGGAGAGTATGAACCATCGGATCACTCTATGTCGGGAACATATCGTGACCGTCGGATTTCCTAACTACAAATGCATACTAATGCATACTAAAGAAACACACTAAGAAACACACTTTTACCTAATGACACATTAGACCAAGTAGATCTTAACTAACTCCTAAGTGTCTAAATATCCTAACATTTCAATATCATCCAACTACTGATGGATTTATCTCAAGCTTCGAGTTCTTTGATTTTGAAGTTCAGAAGATGAATTTATGCTTGAAGAAGATTTGTCATGAGAACTTTTAGGTTGTGCTTGTACCTGCAATCTTGGAAGGACGAGCTGATGTGTTTTTTGTCCTGAGTTTTTTGTGTGTTAAGGAAGTGGCAGCAATGGATTTTTACTATTCATAGGGTGATTTTCAAACTCACTCCAGAACTGATTTTCAAGAAATTTGACATCTCTGCTGAGAATGACTTTCTTTGAAATCGGATTGTAGAGTTTGTAGGCTTTGGATGTCTCATTGTAGACAAGAAAAATGCATTTCTCACTTTGATCGTCAAGTTTTTTTCTAAATTCGGAAGGTATGTGAGCAAATGCAATGCGTCCAAGAGTCCTAAGATGAGACTCTGCCTTTACAGCCTGTAGTTGTTTTGGGACCTTTCCAGCAATGGGGCCTGGATTTTATTGGAGAAATCCACCCTTCTTCCAGTGGGAAACATAGATGGATCCTGACTGCCACGGATTTCTTTACTAATTGGATCGAAGCCATCCCCACCCGGAGTGCTTCCCACAAGGTAATCATTGGGTTCCTGGAGGAACTCATCACAAGGTTCGACTGCCCAAGTAAGATTGTCACTGATAACACAACTGCTTTCAGGTCTGAGCCATTAGCCAAGTTCTGTGAGCAGTTCGGGATCAAACTGATTCACTCCACCCCATATTATCCACAGGGAAATGGTTTAGCATAATCCTCCAACAAAAGCCTAATAAGGATCATTAAAAGATTACTGGAGGACGGCCAAAGGGCTTGGAACTCGAAGCTGAAATTCGCTCTATGGGTTGATCGGGTGACTACAAAGAGATCTATAGGCATCTCCCCTTTCTAGTTAGTTTACGGAGAAGAAGTTGTCTTCCCTTCTCAGATGGCCATTCCCGTAGCGAAATTCTTCCAGGATTATCAAGAGGAGCCCAATGACATGGTCAGAAGGATTCATCAACTGGTAGAATTCCAGCAGGCCAGAGAGTAGGTAATAGACAAAATTCAGGATCATCAGCAAAGGATCAAGCAGGTTTTCAATAAGGGGGCCAAAAAGAAGAATTTCGGATAGGAGACCTGGTGCTGAAATGGGATGCTCCTAAACAAGATAAGGTCAAACACGGCAAATTTGAAGCCCTGTGGATCGGGCCTTTCAAAATCTCTGAGGTTTTCTCAAATAACACATATCGACTGCAAGATTTGGAAGGTGAAGAAGTTTTCAGCAGCCCAGTAAATGGGCATTTTCTTAAAAAATGTTTTGTCTGAGCCTTCAGTGGCTCCTATGTTTTGTAAATATTGTCCTTTTTGTTCTTTGTTTTTACTTTTATTGTTTCGTCTTAGTAAGTGACTCCATAGCCCAACAGCAAGGCACTGGAACTACAAAATGAGTCCTTAGAGCATCACAAGGACGACTCTATCCCCCATGGAGCCTAATGTTAGTAACATTTCTTGTCTTCAGCATCGGGATATCCAGGTCTGTGGGTTGCACGAGGAGCGCCCAAGCACAGCGCAGGGAATAAGTCCTTTTCGAACTTAAAATCAAGCGAGTGGGAAAAATTATAGTGTCAAGGGTCCGTATCCATCCATGTGAGTAGATCAACGGTTGGCGGGAAATCGCAGACAACGAAGTTGCGCCGAGATTAGGCACGATGGATAGCGCCTATATTACATAAAGGAAAGATAGCAGCCATCCATCCAAAGACGTGTGGTGCAAGATCTAGTCGCGTCGGCGATTCGGCATTCGGGAGTTCAAGGGGTGAGGATTTTATGTTGTTCTACATCCCGAAACCCCGAACCCCGAAAGCGCCGAAAGCACCCAAAGTCGGGCCCGCAGTAACACGAAGCATCCTCATCCATTCATATACAGGAGACACCTGGCGCGCGATTAGTTTCCTCGTCGTTTCTCCCATCGCGACTTCAGGGCGCGAAGATTAGCTCTGTTGTATTCTGATGCGCGAGGTGCCGAGAGAGTCCAGGACCCGGGCCCACAATATTACCGAGTAATTTTTGGGACTGTCAGATCTCAGCAAGACGCGTGGCACCAGATTGAGTCGTCTCGACGCTTCGTCCATCGCGATTTAAAAAAAGCATGGATTAACACCTTCCATTCGCGAACGCCGAAAGCACTTTGGGAATAAACAGAGGGTCACAGCCCATGGTCACTTGAGAAAGGAAATGAGTTATGCAAAGGCACCAAAGAGTCGGGTTTTGCCACAGAGGAAAATGTCGCGTACGCCAAGACCAGTTCAGCCTGATTTCGATCCTGGTCCTCGCTAAAAGAATTAAATGAAGGTGAACAGAGGTAGTTGAAGCCTCAGCTCACTTATTGAATGCAAGGTATGGGGGTTCCGGCAGACAGTCTGCCTGAGACGGTCCTGAACGATGATTTTCTCCAAAGGGTCATGGCTAGTCCTCATCTGATCAGAAAAAAGTCTGTGCACGCCATGCTGTCCTTTAATGTCGCAACCATATCCCCTGCAGAAGCCATGCACAATTAAGGTGGCGTCTGACGAAAGTTATCCGTCCAAATTCAACTGAAGGGACACCATGCCTTGGATGACTGAACACACCTCTGTTAGGTGAATTCTCTTGAGTATATAGGCTTAGTTTTTGTATTTTGTAAGCATCGATGGTAGAGAGAAGCTCCCAATTGTAAAGTTTTAGCACACACCCTAGTTCCTGGGCTATGCAATTGTATGTAAGATTTCTTGTTTAATGAAAGGCAGTTTCCTTATTTCATCTAGTTTTCATCTCATACTGAGGGAGTTCGTGATCGACTGATTCGCACGAATTATGGTAATTATGTTGTGATAAAGGATTTATTGTGGCATTATTGTTTTCTCCGGTTTTCTGTGTTTGAATGTAAGAAGATCTTGCATTTAGATGTCTTCTTCTACAGTCTGTTAGGAACCTTATGTTTACGACAGACTTTAGCACCTCTCTGATATAAGTCTTCCCCCTACTCACCCTTACTACAACTCACTGTCTGAAGTTATCTAAGACCTCACTTGCCCATGCATGCTTGGCCTAGTTTTGGAGTTAGAACCACACCGTCTTGAGTTAGCTTCCAATCGATCACCCCATTAAACAAATCGTGACACAAACTGATGGGAATTGGGCTCTGCTCCTGCTGCAATCCAGGGGTGACTTCTGACGCTAACACAATGATTGACTCATGAAGGACCTGTGATGCCTTCTCCATGCAATAAATCGGGATACCATAACACTACGTCTCAACTCAACAATGATGACTTTTCATCAATAGCTTGACTGCCTCCTACATAAGTTTTCATGGATATATGATCCGCGAGGAAAGCAAACTTTAACTAGTTATAATTAATTTCTCAATACAAAATACCTGAACAGACGAAAGAAAAGGAAGGGTCCCACTAGTAGCCCTAAGAAATATGTTAGTAAAGTAATTTCAATCGGAATGACTGGGGAATATCACAGTACGCACGCCTACTAATCGTCATTTATGCATACTTATTTTCCTTGACGTCGGTTGAACAATATCTTTCATGCATATATCAAGCATCTATATCAGCTTCTATGACTCATGATTACAACAATCTTCTCCATGTTGTTATCCTCCAATGTAGCAATCTCTCTTTGATGCAATGATCTCAATGACAATCGTTTTCTCAAATTCGATCGTGGACTCCTCACATCCTCTTTTCAGATGGCATTTGTCTTCGCTTCACAGCAATTTGCACAACAGAATATATCCTTTCAGATCTCGCATATGACATCGCACATGCTTCTCTTTACCGACAATTCACTCAACAATTTCTGCGTAGGGTCTATTTTACACAGAATATCACGCACAACAACTCCCATGACAACTGGATCACACACACAACTCACATGTCTATTACCAGGCTCTGATACCAATTTAGAAATTAGGAGAGCATAGATATTACAGAGAGATACACAAAATGATAAATTATATTGCACACATTATACAAAGATACATCACACTTAAATAAGTGTTGTGAGATCCAACTTATTCCACTCTTGGAGGGAGAGGTTGAGAGAATATCTCAACATCCTCCAGCAAACCCAATCCAATACCTAAACTCTAGAATGTAGCATTAATTAGGCATTATCTCTAACATCAACTCCTCCTAGATCCAATCAGCGTACATAAACAATCTACAAAACACTAAGTAGGATGCATGCAATGATGTCCATATAGCTACAACCTAGAGGAAAAAGGAAAAAAGTGGTTCAAATTGAATTCACCATTCAAGAATCATTTCTTAAGCGCTGGTAGAATTCTCGATATTTTCTTTCCCTTTCGTTGTAGCTATCCCAATCTCCCATCATTATTGTGATCCGCTCATACGATCTGGGTTATATTTTAAATTTTTTTAACCAGTGAACAGAGTAAAGTCGTGGCATGTGGGACAAATGAATGTAAAACTAGTGGTGTTTTGATTATTAGTATAAATTTATGGAAGATTTTAATGCAGCTACAGATGCCACTCACGACACAACTGGCAAATTTATGGAATTTTTTTCACACATATGCACATATATTTATAAATATGGTAAATGTCATATTATGGTTACAATTTTTTTTCACAAAGCTGCACATATATGCACAATTATTTGTAAACATGGTAAATGTCATTTTAAGGTTATGGGTAAATTTTCAAATTTCCTATCGTTTTGACAATTTTAGAAAATGGATAAATACTCGTCAAATTTAACCACTGCTCGGGAGAATAAAAAGGCCCAGGACAAAAACACTTATTGGCGTAACTAGTAATTCACCATGAAGGTGCAAAATGTGCATCATTATAAGGTGGAGAGGTAGAAATGTTTTATTTTGAAATTCCATGGTTGGAACCGTGTAAAATGTAAACTACATAAGTTGAAAAAAAAATGGTCGATTTGAAATTTCAGTGGGGTATACAACTATGGAAATAAGACTATTTGATCAAACAAAGTAATGGGCATGCTAGTGGAGCCAATACGATGGTGCAACGATGGTGTGGCTTGCTGACAAAGGGTGGGGTTGGACAAAGTAGTGGAAAGAAAATGTAAATTGTCAATGGACGATCGCATGTTCATGTGGCTATGACAACTCGTTCCTTCTTTCCCTCGCTAGGAAATGTAGAGTCGAGATTACTAACTAAATGGAAGATTTAGACATTGCATTATTTTTTCCTCTGTTGTAGAATGTGTAATTTCTATAGAGACTAAATTAGAATGTGGTAGTGAGAAGAATGGTGGAAATAACTACTTTGAGGTGCAATTTTCAGAACCATCTCTTTATATATAAGGAATGGCATATACTGTGTTAGTATGTAGTTTGGTATATTTATCAAATGATACCTTCATCCACATGTGATCATACATGGATGATTATTTTGCTAACATGGTATCTTTTATTTTTACAACATCAAGCTAATTCTCTTTACAACTTGTGTCGATGACATGGATGAATTCATGTTACCATGCATGCATAGTTGTGAAATTTATTGTTATTTTTTACTTATATTGATTGTATGTCATGTGTCTATCAATCAAGAATGTGATTTTGTGTTTGTCTTGGTGTTAACTTTGGGTATTTTATGTGGATAAATATATATCATCAAGTTGAGAAGAGGGAAAAGGCATCTTTGCTTTACGAAAATAGTTTCAAGTTAGATTGTAAACACCCACTATCATTGTTTCTTCTAAATAATTAACAATGTAAAACTTATTAGTGACAATTATTTTGAACTCGTTCAACATCATGGTCTAAGTAATCAGTTCTCACCTAAGCTCTCCCAGCAAAGCTTCTTTGTGCATTCAAATTTTCTTTGCACCCATGTAAACCTCATAGGGAATAATTTGTATGTGTCTCGACTCGAAGAGGAGAACCCAAATTTGAGTGATGTGGTAGGGTGTTTGTTGGAATTTTTCAGTGTCATGGTGACATATGTCAAAGTTAAAACTATTAAAGCAACACCAACCACTTGGTTATCCAAGCTTCCCATGTTATGATTAAAATTAGCCATTCCTTTTTCAAAAATTTCAATATGGCTATGCAAGTTATATTCAATCTGCTTTTTCTAAGAGTGAGTCTTTACCATAAACAATGCAATATGAAAACATCTACAATACATATGAAAAAAGACATTAACAATAAGTAACTAATAAGATTAACAATAACCAAACAAACATTAAACACACATTGAAAGGAAATTTTGGGTGACAAACCAATTTCAAATCAAATTTGTATTAACATAGTAAAATGTTCTACTTACGTTAATATTCTATAAAATTACAAGAAATTTGTATTAACATGTAAAAAAATGTTTCATATGTTTAAATTCTATAAAACTAGAATGGTGTGTGGAAGACTATTCCTTATGAATATTGGTATTTGGAGGTCAATTTGTTGTGTTATCAAACTATGCAAACACACAATGTGTTGTTCCCTATAAAAGTATGTTATGGTCAACATGCCAAGTTGCATGGCCAATTTTCTTCACTCGTGATAGAGCACACTTTGCAACCAGTGAACATAGAGGTTGATGCTAATCTTAGCATCAATTGGTAGATGTAAGATGTGTCTAGATGGAAAATATTAGAGCTATCCTACGAGATAGTGACTTCGTGGGCATGTCACTATATACCGTCGAGGATTTGTTGCACAATGTGGCCATCAAAATATCATATACCACTTCGTTGTAAAATGTGTCAATAAAAAATCCAAATTTCTTGTTGCTGAATAATTGTATGACTTTACATGGATTTAATAGAGTGCGACAGAGGTTGGCACAACTGTTGGCCATGCCATCTTCAATTCAAAACAGAGCAAGAGTAATACTTTCAAGCTCAAGAAAAAAAAAAGGAGGATGTCGGTTTTGATTTTGACCCAGATTAAAAAGAGTGATATTTGAAAGGTAAAATGTGTAATTGGAAGGAACACCATTGGCTTGCCAATAATAATTTTGTTTTCGGTGTGAAAATAGCTTTAAATTGTGGTCATTTTCTTTATATCTGAACGTCTAAACTTATACAGACCATGGCAACAAGTATTGGATGTTATGGTTGTCTATTGTGTATAGACCTCATAGCTAATTTTAGAATTCTAAAAGTCATGGAATAGAGAGGGAAAATAGGGAGAATTCCAGATCAAGTCGTAGAATTGTAGAATTGAGTGAGAAAATAATATTAGAATTCTAGAAGCCGGGGAGACAAATAACTTGAATGTTTTGC
This sequence comes from Picea engelmannii, assembly GCA_009831015.1. Taxonomy (NCBI): domain Eukaryota; kingdom Viridiplantae; phylum Streptophyta; class Pinopsida; order Pinales; family Pinaceae; genus Picea; species Picea engelmannii. Next base: position 18,486 of record ML825155.1, on the reverse strand, counting down.
ATATTATATTTACGCCGATAGGCGTCCCCCCTATGGGAACTGATGGATTAATCAATCTTTTAATTATAAATTTTAATCTTATGGTCAGTAATGAAAGATGTCGGCATATTCTTCGTCGTCGTTCCAAATCAATGAATGAGATTTAATTTCATAACTTCCTCGCATTTATCAATGCGTACGTTTTCCTTGTTTACTTTTTCACATTTACTTAATATGATTAAAAATTTACATAGTAGCAACTAGATTGACACGTTATATGATTAACAATTTATTTTGATTATGGCAGTCTTGAAATGTCGGGCTCCATTTAAGTACAATGACAAGTGTCCACTGTGCGAAACGTTGGTGCGTTGTAGAAAGATGGCGGGCCGCGAAAGATGGTGGGTCGCTTCCTCTACCCACGACTCTGCGCGCCAGTCCACTGCAGCAGTTGTAACGATTTTCTTATATGCGATGAGATCTATTCGGGATCAGTGTTTTCAGCTCCAAAATTCACAAGCATCGCTGAGATTTTGGCCACCGATAAAATTTCTTAGACCGAGCATGTTCATATTGTTTACAGTCTGTCAAAAGACCTAGGACTACCGGGCTTCCGAGTCGGAGTCATTCCATCATTCTATTGTTAAGCGATAGAAACCCTTGTATGTAATTGGTGTGTCTATGCAACCGACATACTTATTCTCCCATCCCATGGCTTGTAAATATGCGATTGATTGCGATTTACATTATGTAAGGGATCTATCCAGTTTTAAATTGGTTTTTTTTTTATTTCTGGTTACTTTTTCCTTATAGTATTTTTAAATTTTTTAAATTGCTTTGTATATCACAGCTAAGAAGAAGCGAATGAGGAGGCTCAACAGCCAAGGAAATCGATTCCTCGCACCTGTCAAAGGCTCCTCCAAGGAGGTAAGCGTTGCTTCCCCATTTCTTCTCAATCCATTATTGTTGACACTATCAGAGGGACTAGATGGAGTTGATCAATATAAATGAATGAACAGGTTATGAAGCGCGAGAACACGCTGGAGAGCGTATGGAGGCATTGGAATTGGAGGGCAGAGGGAGACTTGATGTTGAACGGAGCGTTCTTTATTCCGTCGGGTGTGGGCGCGTCGTCAAGCTATGCAAAGGCTTCCAGTCTCTCAGCGAAGCCATCATCTCTTGTCAGCTCCCTCACAGCGAATGCAGGCATTCTGACATGTAGAAAAGGCTCCCCGTGCCGACTCTATCAGCACAGCGGAGATACGCCATTTTCCAGTTTTTAATTAATGGAGATACGCCATTTTCCGCCAACATAACCACAACCAATTAATGGAGATATATCGGCGCCATTTCAACAGTTAAGCAATACATTTTATCAATTACATACACTAAAACCATGTATGTGT